>CAJNIZ010016646.1:20218-31579 GCA_905231905.1 Symbiodinium pilosum
AGGGTTTGGGCTTTAGGTTTTGGGGTTTAGGGTTTAGGGTTTGGAGTTTAGGGTTTGGGGTTTAGGTTTTAAGGTTATGTGGGCTTTTTGTTGAGGAGATCAAGGGTGTACGTGGGGTAGAAGCCTCCACAATCATCAAGAATGGAAAGCGGTATGGGAACGGAAAATGAAGCAGAAGTTGGGATTACCTAGGGGGTTTGTAGGGCCCCTGGTTTCATTAGGGAACGATGTATTATTGGGAATGGAGATTCGGAAGCTGCTCTGCGTTTAGGGATTCTGGAGAATCAGCTGGAAAAGCGAAATCAACATGAAACTGAAATGGTGAGTTCTGCGGTGGCGGGCTCTCCCCCGGATGGTGTGGTTGGGCTTGAGTCTGGCGGACAGTGAATCCGGACTGATAGAAAGAATTATAGGAAACTGCAATTCAGGCAGTTGAACGAGGAATTGTAGAAGAAAATCTGCTAGAATGAAGGACTTACGGAAGCATGTGTACGGTAGCAAACGTTTTTTGAAGGAGGAGGTATAGAGATCATATGGATGTTTTGACATGCAAAGAGAGAGAACCAACGCTTGTGGCTCGGTGTGGTGATAGAGGGTTTAGGGTTTAGGGTCTAGGGTCTTAGGGTTTAGCGTTAAGAGCTTGTAGGATTTCGTGTTGCTACTAGGGAAGGGAGAAGGGGAAAAGAGCATCGAAACTAGAGGGTTATACAGAGGCCACTATAGAGATCCCTTCTGGCATTAGTTGGGGGCAGACAGGTACCTTTTCTATATATGCATATGTATATACATATATATATATATGTATATCTATATGTGCAAACAAAAAGAATGTATAGATATAAACACATGAGCTATCATTGTCAAAACCCTTCAAAGGGGGTTATGTAGGGGAGTATTGTAGGGGTTATAAAGAGGGATAACAGGAGTTTAGACTATGGCTCATATGCCAAGCGAAATGGAAAAAGTCCCATTCTTAAAGGTCATTTCCCCGGATCTGTTGAGGACTCACAGCTGAAGAAAGTCACCGTTCAATTAATTTGGTCCCAGACTCTTCATTGATGAGTATTCCCACATGACGTGGAGTTTGCCCAGGATGGGCGGTGATGCCAAAGACATGTCCCGTGGGCTTGGCATGCCGGTTTTACTTCCCTACTAAGAATTGATTGGGCTTGGGGCCTGGGATTTAGTATATTACGCAAGCCTACAGCGTTACCTAAACAGACACTGGAGCGTGGTTATTGCATCATGAAGGATGGTGGCTACAGTATTGGCCCCGAAGGAAGAGAACTTTCCAGGCCCCAAGAAAGTACATGCTTTGTGCCCATCTGGTACCCTAAGGCTCAAAATAGCCCCAAAACCCTTATACTATGAGTCCCTATAGAGCCTTAGGGGTAGAGATGGGGGTAACGTATTTACTGTTTGAGTACCTGGTCTTCGGTTTATCACCTCGCAAGCCTTAAACCAATCCCTTAACTATGTGATTTAGAGTTCAGGGTAGACCTTAAACCCTAAACCCTACTCTTGTAAGCCCGACCCTCCCCAAACTAAGATGAAACCCCAACAACGGCCCTACCAAGACAACAGCCGTTTCAAAAGATGCCATATGGGGTTCCATCTTTTAAGTTTGGGGAGGGAAGCAGCAATAAGGCTGGACGCTCTCGCTGTGCAAGCCCAAGAGGGTTTAGGGCTCCGTTTTAAGACGTAAGGGATTCGGGTTGATGTTTCAAGATTCAGGGTTTCAGGTTTTGGGGGGTTTGGGGCGTGGCGATCAAAAGTTCCTGGAGGCGTTTGGCGCGTGTTTGGGGTTCTGCTTGGACCCTTCGCTTCAGTCAGTGCAGACTCTGGTTCGTGCACCCCTTTCTATGTAGAATGTATAGGCATCCCAACCCTAAACCGTGTGCGGCATTCATTCTGCACAGGGATTCCAAAAGGTCTAAGAGTTGTTTTTTCAGTGCCTGGACCCGCAAGCATGTAGAAAAACACATCTGTCCTAGTGACTATTGTTTCTTTGCCATTCCTGAACTAGTTTTGCCCAAATAATCTCCTGTGTAAGGCTTTCGTAGAACCCCTGAACAGGAAAGCGCTGAATGATTGCGCCACCTGTACTCCATTATAATTTAGTATTTTCCATTTTCTTTTCCATTATCCCAATATCCGCTATATAACCCCTATATAACCCTATACGGCATGAGAAGAAGATTTTTGAACCCGGCATAAGGGCTCCACACCTGCTGAGGATGCAAGTCACAGGCAAGATGCAGTAATATTTGGATTATTTTAGGGGTTTTATTGAGATGATGGAAAATAAAATGGAAACTACTATACTGGGTTAAGGGTCGAGGGGCGTAGGGGTTGGGGTTCAGGACAGAAATCTTACACCATGTAGAAACCCTAGACCCTATATACCCTAAACCCTAAACCCTGTAGCTAAACCTCAAATTAGGGTTAAGCTAAACCTTGAATGTTGTAGAATGCCAGGGATGGTTGAGATCCCTACGGATTCAGGGCCTTCGGTTTTCAGGACGCAAGCTGCTGAAGGATTTCCACCGGTATTCCGCACAAGAAAGGCCTCTAGCAGCCCTACGCCCTACACCCCAAACCCCTGAAGCCCTCAACTCGTAGCCCTACAAGCCCTGAACAACCCCAAATCCTGCAACGGTTTAAACCCCCTACACCCTAACCCCCCCCCTAAAACCCTAAACCTGAATTCCAAACCCTTCAAGCCCTATGAGGCCCCAAGGGTGCAAGGACCCAAATAATAACGTTTTACGGCCCAAATACTAGAACATTAGTGGTATTTTGGCCTAAAACCAGATTATTTGGGTCCTTGGGCACTATGAGCCTGTGAGCCCTTTGAAGGTCATAACCTCAAGTCCAAACCCTACAAGCCCTATGAGCCCTTTCCCAGAGGGTCCATATATACAACTATTAGGGAATTAGGCCCCGAAATGACATAATATAGCAGGAAATTTGGGTCCCAATTCCCTAATGGTTGTATATGGGGACCCTAAACCCTAAATCCTAAACCCTAATCCCTGAACCCTGAACCCTAAACCCAATTCCCTAGTGGTTGTATATGTGGACCCTAAACCCTAAAAACCCTAAACCCTAAAAACCCTAAACCCTAAAAACCCTAAACCCTAAATCCTAGTGGTATGTGGACCCTCTGGGGGTTTGAAGGTCATTTCATCGGTGCTTGCGCCGTTGACCTCGGCTTTGCAAGCTTCAACCTTGCTGCGTCTTGGGCGATGCTCTGAAGGTGGGGGTGGTGTGCTTTTTGGGGGTTATATAGGGGTTTCATAGGGATAGTGGCAAAGAAAATACTAGGGTTTAGGGTTTAGGGCTTAGAGTTTAGGGTTTAGGGCTTAGAGTGTAGGACTGAACAAAGAAAACAGCATGGAAGCTACTGCAGGGTTTAGGTTGGGTACTGCCCCATCCAGGAACAGTCTATCATAGGGGAAATACTAACAACCTTTTTGGGAACTGTGGTGGCGTGTGTTCCTAGACAATTGCTTTTCAAGAGAAACCTATTCTTCCTAGGAAAAAGATGGTTTTGGGAGCCCAGGCCTTCAAAAACCACATCCAAGGAAAAAGATTGTTTTTCCAATGCATGGCCTTGATATTGTTATGGAAAACCAACCTTTTCCTAGGAACAACTGTTTTTTGAAGGCCTCGGCTCCCAAAAAACAAAATCTAGGAAACAGTTTGTTTTTTCTTGAAAAAAACAACTCTTTACCAGGAAAGTCAAAAAACATTTTTTTCAGCAGCCAACATTTTTCCACAGCATGTTTTCTTTATGTGTGTGTGTGTTCCTTAGTTTTGGTGGCCTCGGCAGATCATTACTATACTTGAAGGATTCCAGGACTTCCGTATCAAATCTGATCAATTTCAAAACGGGTTTATATATACATAGATATAGACCAGCATCCACTCCAGGATTTTCGTAGTAGTTTCAAACAAATGTTACAAGGGGTTTATCTAGACCAGAATCCATTCCAAAACCAGGAATCTAGGATTCCACGACTTTCATATTAAATTTAGAAAGGAATCGGAGTTCATATGGTGTTTTAATCAGATGGAAAACCATGAATCCAGGATCCCATGACTCAACGAAGAAGCCGCGTAATGCGTAGATGACTTAAACTGACATACGATTCTTCACCACCAACAAAAGGCATATTCGGTGAACCATGGGGGGGGGCTAAGGTAGTTCTTGGGGGGGGGGGGTGAGCATATATATGTATATATACATATTATTATAGGTTATTGAGTGGCGGCAGTACCCAAGGTTTTGGGTTTAAGGAAAGGTCGCGGCAAGGTCTAAGGATTTCGGGGTCCCGGAATGGAAAAGAAAATTAAAGCATCCTAAACCCTAAACCCTAGGATTGCGGGCTTAAGGCATGGAGGAGAACATGGAAGGTGCTTTTAGGGGTTGTGCGATGACAGACCATATGGAAACTATTCCCCTCCGCCTAATATCATGGGTTTTCTACTATAGGGTTTAGGGTTTCGGGTTTAAGGTTTGACTACCCCTAACTTAATTAAGGGTGGAACATTGCGGGGGGGTAGTATAGAGGCGGTAGTAGGGGAAGCCATGACAATTTTGAGCCCGCCCCCTGCCCCACATACACGTCTCAATATGAAATAAGTATTCCCGTTGCAGTATATTGTAATGTCTTGGGCCCATTGAATATTAAGGGGGTGGGGGGGGGGGTTAATATTGAGGGGAGGGGATTACCATAGTCCCTAGGGTTGTCTTGGGCTTAAGATTTGGAATGTGGGTCCTCGATAATTTCAATCGAACAAAAAGTTGAAACTGAAGTGAAGACTGGGTTTACATAGGGGTTTTCACGCCCTAAACCCTAAACCCCTAAACCCCTAAACCCTAAACCCTAAACCCCTAAACCCCTAAACCCCTAAACCCCTAAACCCCTAAACCCTAAACCTGTAGGCTTCAAGGTTGAAGCCGGTGTGGGAAGCGTTGCGCCAACGGATGTAGGGTTGAGGGACTGTTTGATGTCACCCGAAAGCCTAAACCCTGGATGGGTTTAGGGTTTAGGGTTGAGGGTTTAGGGTTTAGGGTTCAGGGTTTAGGGTTTAGGGTTTAAAGAGTTTAGGGTTTAGGGTTTAAAGGGTTTAAAGGGTTTAGGGTTTAGGGTTTAGGGTTTTGGTTTTCCTACAGTCCATTGTTGTGGAAGACAGGCGATGAGGATGACTCAGCATATGGCGCCGTAGATGCGCAGGTTTCTGGCTGTAGGTTTTCACTGCTCAGATGCAGGTCAGAATTCGGAGTCTGGGACAGCATGTTGGCTGTCTTAGGAAGGATAAGGGCATTCTCCAGGAATCGTTCTGAAATATTGGGTGGAGGCGTGGACGTTGAGGGCATCAAGTAGCTGTAGGTTTTGGGGATTGTGTAGAAGATTCTGTACCACTGTTGGCGGGTTAGATAGGCATTGTAAATAAGATTTGCTGGGCTAAAGTTGATTTCTTGGTGTCAGTCCCTAAGGGTCCAAGGACCCAAATAATAGGGTTTTAGGGCCCAAGTACCATTAATAATAGAGTATTTGGGCCCTAAAACCCTAATATTGGGGTCCTTGGACCCTTAGGGAGTGGCTATTCGGTCTGGCATCCTGTGGACAGCTCGAAACTCCAATATCCTGATTCCTTGTCCATGAACTCGAAACTCTCCGCCCTGAAGCAACGACCAAAAACCTCTGCAGGTGTCCATATGATCAGGATTGTACTCGGATTTCAGTATATTGAGATCTATATGACCCTCCTCATTATGCGAACCGCCCTTTCGGATGTGCGCAGGTTTCCGCAGCACCATCCGAGATGAGGTGGCTTGACAGGGTTTGTCTTCTGACTTGGGGTTCATGAGACTTCCCTAAGGGTCCATGTACCCAATATTTGGGTACTTGGGATTTGGGTAATAGTAATTATAGTACAGGTTTGGGGTAAGTATATGATAATTAGGTACTTGGACCCTTAGGGACTTAGTAGCGACTTGTAGGAAATAGGACGAAGTGTTTAGGGTTTATAGGGTCGAAAATTGAGGCTTGGAGTTCAGGTGGATACTTACGGTTTTAGTGCCTGATACAGTAACATCTTTTTAGCCGTCGTGATAAGTCTACGGGTGAATTCGAAGCTCCATGCGCCCACTGATATGGACTCACCACATGCAAAAGAATGGGTGAAGCAGGGTTCAAAAATTACAGGCCTCAAGTTACAGGAATCAAGGCTGAGGCTTCATAGTCTTGCTATCTGTTGTGCGGTGGAGATGCAAGTGCCTCCGTGAATGATTGAAGGTCTCGTGCTGGTGTTTTTGTTTTGATATTTTTTGGGGGATGCCCCTCTTTTGTTGGCCTCGCTTCGGGAAAGCCCTGTAGATGTTCATAAGGGAATGCGTGAATGAATCAGTGAAGTAGTCCCTCTAAAAACCTTCATAACTTTCACCAGGACATGTACAACATATATCCAACTAGCTGTGAGTGGCGTTGAATAGGGAAAGGATTGCATTGCAAATCGTTGGAAGTTCATGACGGCTTCGGGCCTCACTTACGCCTTATCCTCATGATTTATAGGCCCTTGCGCGAGGTCCTGTAGCGTTCACATTATTGATGTTTGTTTTTAGTCCTTGAAATCCGGAACCCAAGGTCCGAAGGCAACAAGTATCGGTTCAGACATCCAACGCCATATTCAGACCCTTATACCCTACCACCCGCTGTGTAGAAATACTTAATTGATGGCTAGTATCTCCTATCCACAGAACCCTAACCCCCAAAATGCATTCCCTGAAAAGGTAGGTAGGGTATACAGCCAGGCCCTGGGACCTATAACTCCTAATCCCCTCCCCACAAATATTAACCCCTCCCACTTAAGTACTCCCCATTGTCGTATATTATACTATTAAGCGGAGTGGATCATCTTCCCAGCCCACACTGTATATCTTAATGCCTCGATCCTAAGACTGCAACGTGAGGCGTTTTAACGGCAAAGATTCAATCATCAATCCTGAAACATGTCAGTGCTATATAGTATATAGGGGTATAATATGGGCGTTATATGGGAAAAATGGAATTGAACATGGAAACTATTATATAGTAATTAAGGAGCATTCTTCGCCCAGCAATCCCCTCCCTCTACAGGTGCGCACCTTATTTACCCTACACCCTAAACCCTAAAGCCGAAACCCTGTAAGCCCTGCAGCTCACAAATCCTACACCGTCTGCGCTGTAAATCCTTAGTCCTCATTTGTAAGCCCAGCCCAAAACCCGGTTTAGGGTTCAGCAGGGTTTAGGGTTTACCCAGCCTAAACGCCAAGCCTAGAAGCCTCATGGTTGTTTCTCAAAAGGATCCCAGCAAGATGCTGCATTACGATCCGCAAGATCCGTTCGCATCCCTATATAGGACTGCATAAGCCTGGGGTTGCTAAGAAACACCCCTGTGAGAGCACAAACCTTCAGCCTTCAATATGTACAGCCTAAATCCTACACCCCTACATCCTCAACTCCTAAACCCTGTAAGCCCTAAACCCTAAACCCTAACCCCTAACCCCTGAGTGACCTAGCTCTCTCCATTCAATTTTCCACGGGCTTTGCCATGTGAATTTTCCATTCCCTGCCTCAACTACCCTGAACCCTCATGCGGTTTAGGGTTGAGGGTCTGGGGTTTAGGGTTTAGGACTTTCAGCGTACCTCTGGTCAGCCAGGTTAGGGTTCAGCGTTTTCCCTAAAACTAACATGCGACATAGTTTTCATGTTCTGTTTCATCCCTTCCTTCCCTGCTAACCAAAGGTACGCTATATCAACGCTTTGCCGCCCTCGTTTCATTCGGTTTTCTATCTTCGTGTCCATTTAATTCTCCATTGCTGGAGTGATATCCCTAATCCCCCAAGCATAATTCCTTAACCCTCCTTCCCAAACCCTAATCCTGAAGCCGTAAACCTTAATCCCTAAACCTTAATCACCCTTCACCCTAGTCCCTAAATCCTAAACCCTATCCCCTCAACCCTAAAGACCCGAAAAACCCTAAACCCTAAACCCTAAAACCCTAAACCCTAAACCCTAAAACCCTAATCTTTTTTAGGCCCCTGGTAAGCTCAAGGAGGTGCAAGCTCTGGCTGCGAGGAGATTCGCCAAGGGAGCTTTTGAGAGCCCTTGGACACCAGGACCCACAAAGTCATAGAGAGCATGGGATTTAGGGTTTACCCAGACCCCCCAAGTACCCTCTATAGACCCTAAGTATCCCCAAATAGAAGCTATACATAGACCCTATTTCAGGGTACTTGGGGGGTCTAGGTAGGGTTTAAGGTTGATGGTTTAGGGTCCATGCAGGCATGTAGTATATACTTAGGGCCCAAAAGGGGTTCACTGGGTTAGAGAACATATTCGGAAAGGGTCACAATCGATTCTTAAAGGGGTATACCATATGGTAGTTCCCCAAAACAAGGGAACCCTAACATAGACCCGAAAATACCATAGTCCTTATTCTGGGGTCCCCCAAAGAGGTACCCTGATTTTGGGAAACCACCATATGTCCTAAAACCAGGGTACCTCAAAGTATCGCGGGGCTCCGAGTCTTCTAGTGGTGCTCACCTTACAATATCCTTACAGTATAGCCCTAAACACTAAAAGCCTAAACCCTAAACCCTGTAGCCCCTAAACCCTAAAACCCCAAACCTTGCCCTGAATCTTATAAATTCACTCCACAAGTCTCTTGTAGCTTAGGCATGGGGCTTGAGCCTGTAGAAGGGGGTGTTAGGGCTGACAATGGGAAAGGGCTTAAGGGATAGGGTTCAGGTTTTCGGTGTAGGCGGGTGCTAGGTCTTTGCACGATTAATGGCTTAGGTTTCAGGGCGGTCGACATGCGCGACCATGTGCCTAATGCTGAAGATGAATAGGTCACGCTCCAAACTTAAGAGCACTGACTGAAGTGCAATTGCAATGGCTAAGAATGGCCAACTTGCAGATCCAGATCCGTTCTCTCCCAGACCCAGGGGGCTCAACGTCTGCAGATATTACTTACTCTGGGCGGCTCGCAATTCTCGACAACCCCACAGCCCAAGGGTTTAGGGTTTAGAGTTGGGGGTTTGGGGAATAAAAGCCGCGAAGGCTAAATCCCTAAAACCTTGCAAGTCCCAAGCGCTAAACCTCAAAACCGAAGCCCTAGCCCCTGACCCACCTCCCAAAAACCTAAACTTCCTAAGTCCCAAGCCCCTAAACCCTGAACCCTAAACCATTAAACCCTAGGCCCTAAACCCTAAGCCCTAAACCCCTCCCCAGCCCTGACCCCACGCCTCCCTTTGGAACAGCCCCGAGGTCTTCTCGGAGTTTTCTGCCGAGCCCGTTGCTGCCGCAAGTTTGGCTCAGGTCTACAAGGCCTTCAGCCGGGTTTAGGGCTTAGGGCGTAGGGGGGAAGTTGGGGTTCAGGGGTTAGGGCTTGGGAAGTTTCAGGGTCGGGGTTCAGGGCCCTTCAGCTAGGGCGGAAGTTTGGGTTTCAAGGTTTTAGGGCTCTAGGGTTTTGGGGTTTTAGGGCTTGCGGATTTCAGGGTTTCAGGGCTTTAGGGGTTTGGGGTTTAGGAAGTTTCAGGGCTGAGGTTGTAGGATTCATGCACTTGACGCTATGCTTTCGCCAGGACCATAGGGTTCCTCCTTAGTCTAGTATGCCAAGGCCTCAGGTAACCCTAAACCCTAAACCTTAAACCCTAAACCCTGAACTCTATTTAGGGTTTAGGGTTTAGGGTTTGGGGTTTAGGGTTTAGGGTTTAGGGTTTACAGTCAACAGTCGTAGTTTACGAAGTTTAAGGGTGGGGTTGGATCACGCGTGCCGGCGAGTGCATTTATAGGGCTCCACGCGAACACTGGAGAGTGTACCTAGGTGTTGCAAACCCCACTTCATGTAGGATGTTGAGACTTTGAAGCTTCAAAACCCTATAGTCCCCCTTTCTTTAGATAGAATATGGGGTATATGGGGATCTTAATATAAGATACCCGAAGCCATATTCTATCTACTTAACGGGGACTATGAGCCCTAAACCGGATGGTCTTAGAGCGCATTGGAGTTGCGAATAGATTTTAAGAAAAGTTTTCAGGGTGGGTGTTCAGGCTCAGGCTTGGTATTTCAGGGCTTGCGGAAAGGGCTTAATAAGGTTTGTGTCCAGGGTTTAATAAGGTTTTGGGTGTAGGGTTCAGGGTTTGTGTCCAGGGTTTAATGAGGTTTTGGGTGTAGGGTTTAGGGTTTGGACCCTAATCCGTCAACCCTAAACCCTAAACCCTAACCTCTGATCCCTAAACCCTAATCCCTAAACGCCAAACCTTAAAGTTTGGGGTTGGATTGAGATTTTCTGTCAAAGATTTTTCTCACTCTTCGAACCTGCTGCCCGCGCACAGGCCAAGTTGAAAGACTCGGGTGCCGAAGTCGCCGTGAAGGCAAGGAAATGAGACTGGGTTTAGGGCTTAGAGTTTAGGGTTTTAGGGTTTTAGGGTTTAGGCTGTTGAGGAACTTTAATTACGTTACCAAATTCAGGAAGCGTGTTTATAGAGCTAAGAGTTCAGGATCCGGGACGTCTTCCCAAATCCTTAATTAATTCGAAGCGGCGTAGAATACGCGGTTTAGAGTTTAGGGTCGTTTCAGGCTTAGGTTCTACTTCTGAAGTTGCTCTGCTTTCCTCATCAAATCCTTACCCGCGGGAATGTGTCCCACTTTGGCTGCCCGAGATTTAGCCGTACTTCACGCATTGAATTGAAGCGAGCGGGATTAACAAGAGCCCCACCCCTAAGATCAGATATTTCCCCGGCCTCACATGTTACTGACACTTGGGGGACATATTTCGTAATTAGTACTGGTGTATGCTAAATGTTTAAAAATTGTATGAACCCCAAGTTTCAAGTACCTCATAGCAATACGCTTGCCCGAAATCTGTACTACGATCACTAGCACCAAAGTCCCAAGTACTCGATCCCTAAACCCTAAACCCCAATAGTAGGCACATGGACCCTCAGGCTGAATGTACTTGTTTAGGGTTGATTTGTTTGTTCTTCGGGCCTTGTCCACGAGAATTTGGGAACGTCTGAAGGCACCTACTTCCTTGGTGGAACGCACCTACTCCCTTGGTTTTATAGCGGATTATGTAATGTAGGCCCCTTTTCCTTTTTTGCGTCCTAATTTCTCTACATCAATACTTGGAGGCCCATGGGACTTAGTATCTACTTATAACTGGGCTTATAACCCTACTTATAATTTCCCTAAATGGGCTTATAGGGGTTACCCCAATTATAAGTAGGGTTATAATCCCAGTTATAAGTAGTTACTAAGTCCCATGGGCCTCCAAGTATGCTCTAAACTCCTAGTATTCCCAAT
>CAJNIZ010016646.1:46660-61973 GCA_905231905.1 Symbiodinium pilosum
CCCCTCCCCCCCCGCGGGCGCAAGTTTCTAGGCGTAAAGCGCCACGTTGACCCCAATCCTTAAAACCCATACTTGTCATGTCCAGGGCTTGCTAATTAGAATTTAGGTCTAAGGATGTGTTGGTGACAGACTCAGGGTTTTCAGGGTTTACGGTTCCATGGAACCCCACCTGGTGGAAATCCAAGGTCCCAATACAGCACCTCCCGCCATTGAGCTCTTGCAAGCGGGTGACTGGTTTGATCAATAGGTAAGGTGATGATTTGGAGGTATGTGGCCGAGCTTCTCGAATTCGACAAACTGTTGATGGAAAGAGTACTGCATCGCTTTTCCCAGGGCTTCGATCAGGGCAAGGAGCCTCCAACACCGGCGCCGCACTTATTTCAGGCACTAGGCGCCGGCAAGACGCAGGCGCTTCTTCAGAGGATCGCTGCGTAGCAGGCTCCAAAACAAAGAACCTCTTCAAAAAGATCTCCAGGGCAGCCGAGAGCTCAAAGGTTCTTCGCAGCAGACCATGGATGGCCCAGTACCGCGAGGTGTCAAAAACGGCTGCGCAGCAAACACTCGGGCTGCAAAGTAAAGAAGGGTGGGGCAGAGAGTCGGCTGTTTCAGCTTCCTGCGCACATGTTGTTTCCCCGAGTTTCTGCGCGAGGCTGCCAGCAGTTGTTTATGGCCGTTGCACTTGTACAGGTTGCCTTGCGATGGAGCTGCGAGGTGCTTATATCTCCTAGTTACCTAAATTAGTAACTATGCAAGTATAGGGTATATAGAACCCAGTTCCAATTATTTAGGTAACTGATGCCCTAGGGTTTGATTACCCTAAAGCCTAAACCCTAAGTTGGTTGCCCCAAAACATACAAAGACAGCAGTTTAGCAGCCTTGGCGGCGCCTGGTCAACTTCATCAATAGCCGGTTTAGGGTTGAGGGCTTAGGGGTCTTGAGCTTGGGTCCCGAAGAGATTGAAGACCATCTGGCAGATCAATCTGTGCAGGACTTGTGACTCAGGTTTTTAAGGCTTAGGGTTTCGGGTGCAGAGTAGTTGAATGCCCTGGTTGATTTGGCAGAGCTGCTGCAGGTCGTCTAGGTAGCCCGCTCTGACCAGTTTCAGCTGGTAGCACCTGATTCGTGTTGTTCTACTGGTGGGCTGTTGAGAGAGCGGGATTATGGTTGGAGTCTAGTACTGACTCAAAGATTTGAGTTTTCGGCCCTAGAGACCATCCAGATTCCTGTCGACTTCACATAGGGTTTCGGGCCACAGTTATAAAGTCCTGCTGTTGGCACACGACTGTAAGTAGACCGACGCTTATAAGATTCCAAGAAAATATTGCCTTTCAGGGATACTGATTTTTGACTAGACTTCACCTGTTTTGAACGGATGTTCACTCCATCATTTTTGGTACCTTTATTGAGGAACCCCCCCCCCAGAAAAAGTCAAACAGATCAATCCAGGGGCGGAGGGGTGGGTTATTATTCCGAAGTCAACCTCATGGCGTTGGGGATGAAGAGGTCTGTTATTTTGAGTCTTCGGACCCTGAAAGTTTTATTAACGACCCTCATATCGTTCCAGTCTGCCTTGCCCTTATTCTACCGCAAAGCCCGATGTTGATACTCTGGCTGCCCATGTGTTTCAGCACATAATGGCACAAGTATAGGGTTTAGGGGCTGAACCCTTAAACCCTACACCAGTTTAGGGTTTAAGAAAAAATTCCGGAGGCCGGGGCGGGGTTGTAGAAATGAACTGCAACCAGGCAACGGAGGTGTTTGACAAATCATGACAAATCCCTACCACGACCTTCCTTGTACCTTTAAACTGGGGTATTTGGGGTATATAAAGGGTAGATGGAACGTCTAGGTAAATAGCAGTAAAATTGTTGTTTTCTGTGGAAATTCTATCGCTGTATGGAACCAAAAGCATTTTGCAGACCCTGCAGAGGTTGTAGGCTTGCAGGTTCTTAAACGCGATTGAAGAACGACTGCGTGCACAAGTCCCTGTGTCATTTCCTTGAATATCCTCAAGAGGCCCGGAATATCGGGACCCTAATGTAGACCCCTGATGAATAAACCCCTTCCCTTAGTAGGAAATCGAATAGGGATCCTAATATTAAGGCCCGTAAAAGGAAGGGATTTTTAATCATGGGTCTACATAAGACTTATCATCATGTTGTCAGCACCGGTGCTTTTTTTTCTGGGTTGCGGGTGTGCGTGGGTTGTGGGAGGAGTCGCAAAGCTGTAAAGGACTTTCCTGAGATCTTAGCACTTTACATGTTTTTTGGTGAAGCTGCTGTGTACATGATATGAAACAGACCCTAAACCCTAAACTCCTCATGTTAGCAGGGTTGTGAAGAGCAGCGTCGTAACGAGCTTTGAGACGATAGTGATAGTATAAATGTATAAATAGACTACCCAGAGGTTTAGGGTTTCTTACCCAATTTTGCATTCTATTTCTTCTTCAGGTGCATTCAGTACCTCGGAGGTCCAAAAGGCTTAGTCTAAATTCAACTGGGTTATGACCCTACCCATAATTCGGGCAGCCTCTACAAGGCCAGTAAGGGGGTCATAACTAGCGGTATAAGTAGGAGTGTTGTAATTGGTTACTAAGTGCCACCCTAACCCTAAACCTGAACCCTAAACCCTAAATCCTAAACCCTAAACCCTAAACCCTAAATCCTAAACCCTAAACCCTAAACCCCAAAGCCCCCTTCCCCCTACCCGCTTCATCTTCAGATCAGATGCCTGGTGGCGGGGCCGATGTTTGATATCAGATGCCGGTTTAGGGTTTAGGGTTTCGGGTTTAGGGTGGGGTTGTCTTTTGTTTGGGGGAAGCTAGAAGACCGGAAGGGTCCACGCAGCTAAATAGTACATAAATGGGGCGTAAAGTGGTTATGCGGGAATGCCTCTGGGCCCAAAGTATGTACCATATAGGTATCTGAACCTTTTGGAAAATTAAACCTGAAACCCTACACTTGCGCTACATACTTGGGATTCCAGGAATCCTATACTTGGATGATCTATTGGCTTCGTAGGACTACCTACTATCCGCGGACCGTTTGGGTTGAGAGTTTAGCGTTTAGGGTTGTGGGTTGAGGGTTCAGGGTTGTGGGTTGACTTTTTATTAGGGTTTAGTGTTTGGGTGCACTCATAATTTGCAGTCGTCGAAGTGTGGGACCTATAGCCTGCATCCTTTGAACGTGTTCCGACCCTGGATGCAAGACATGCTGCACCACTTACCCTAGGCAACCAAAGAGCCCGCAGTAGGTACAGTCTGTAGACTTCAGGGCCTAAACCCTATAGTCCCCCTCAAGTAGATAGAATATGGGGTGTATGGGGATCTTATTATAATCTACCCGAAGCCATATTCTATCTACTTAAGGGGGACTATAAACCCTAAACCTTGTACCCTAAACCCTTAGCCCTAGACCTTCACCGACTTGCGTTTCCAGGGTTGGGTTCAGGTGGGGAGTTTCCTCGCTTTTAGAGGCCTGACATAGTTCTGATCAAATTCTTCCTGGTTTCCCCACCCAAAGGGTCCATGTAGGTATATGGTATATACTTGGGCCTTAAAGTAGGTATATGGGAACCCCTTTGAGGCCTAAGTATATACCATATACCTACATGGACCCTTTGGGCCCAGGGTTTAGGGCTAGGGCTTTTGATTTGTTGGGTTGAAGTCCTATGTAGCTGTACCCACCTCGTCACTCCCCACCTGAAAGTTCCTTCAAGTGGAAGTCCAAACACCCTAAACCTTACCTGGACCCCTAAAGTATGTAGAATTATAGCCCTTTGGGCTGTTTTAAGGGGTTTAGGGCTATTATTTTACATACTTTTGGGGTTTGGGTAAACCCTAAAAGTCTTACGTTCCGAAGACATACTGTAAACGGAACCTGGTGCCTCGAGGTCCTTCATGCAGGAGGATGATTTTGGCTAGAGTTAAGGGTTTTAGGCTTAGGGTGTAGGGTTTAGGGCTTGGGGTCTAGGGTGTAGGATTTAGGGAGTTGACTGGGTGACCTTTAAAACCTACTGGGGCTTAAATAACCCTATGGTTATTTCAAGGTTAACTTCTTTCGGGATTTCGAAGCCGAGCAGGCCACAGAACAGAGGTTTGCAATATCAGGGGCTTTCCCCGAAATTACCCTCTAAAGGGGTTAGTGGAGTTATATAGGGATGGATAGGGGTATATAGGGTTCAGGGTTTAGGGTTTGGGTCTTTGCAGAAATTAGGGGTACCTTTTTGCAGGGTCCAAATAGTAAAGATTATACTGTCTGGGAGCATTGGGGTGCCCCTCTTTCTGGCAACTACCATAAACACTGAGTTTTAGGCCGAGACCTCGAACACCCAAGAGGGCTTATGGTTTAGGCTGTAGGTTTCAAGGGCACCTGAAAGGTAGGTGTTGGGATATATACCCTGGAGGGGACTAAGTATATGCTACATACTTACTGCAGCGGCCTCAACAATCAAGGAGTTTAGGTGCGTATGTAGGCTCCTACAAAGTTAGGTGTGAGTGGGGTAATGTTCATCCCATTTTTAGGTTCTGAAGGCAGTTGCTGCTGTGATTGCTAATGGATTTGCTGACAGCTAACTCAAACCGCAGTGCAAGACGGTGCCCCACGAGGACAGGTCACAGTTGTTGTGTGCTCTGGCTAATTTGCGGATCATGTGTAGCCGTATTACCCGGGTCTACTTTTGTTGTGTTTTGTGTGTGTGTGTGTGTGTTTTTTTGTTTTGTGTGTGTGTGTGTTCTGGCGTGTGCTGCTCAGCTGCTATGTGCCTCCAAAGGCTACCATAGCTGCGGCGCTTGCCAGTTAAGATTTCAAAAGGGCGCTCTTCCGCAAGTAGGCAGAGTCAAGAAATGTCTATCTATCATTAATCCGGGCGCCCAAGTCAGCATACTGTCTTGCCTTGTTTTGGGTGCCAGCATGCGCAGTTTACCAGGCCAAGATTTGATGATAAAAAATTGGGGGCTTTGGGGGCGGAGCAATTCAGAGTTTAGGGGCTAGGCTTAAGTTAAGCGCTGCCCACCGCAGCGATGGCCGAGATGGGTGTTGTCCTCTGTCCCCTTGCAACATGTGTGAAGCGTGATGCTTTGCAGGTGCCTTGGTGTTTTTGAGACACGACCCCGCCGCTATGTCAGGAGTCGGACCATTACCCTAAGGGTCTAATAGCTGCATGCTCTGCGATTCCTATATGTTTAACTCAAGATTTATAGGCTTTGCGGCGCAAATGCTGGTTGAGTAGTGTGGACCATAAGTGTTAAGCTTAAGCTTGAATAACCCCTTCCCCTAATATTAAGCGGCGCTCCCCCCTTGCCCGTAATATTAAGTAATCGGGCCCCGAGAAATTAATCAATATTAGGGTGGGATATCTATTGAAAGACTTAGATAGGGCTGCCTTTAAACTCCATTTAAATTCCATGGAAAATGAATAATGAACAAGATAAGATACTTAATGAAATTGAATAATGAATTACATGCTCCTGGAAATCGAATTATAATATTTTTAAAATCAATTGCAAGTTCATTAAAATTCCTTTGAAGATCAATTGAAATCGAATTAAGATCTAGGTCAAAAAAAAAATTAATTGAAAGTCTTTTTAAAACCAAATGAAATCGAAATCAGATCCTGTTAAAATCAATTGAAATCTAATTGCGATTCCATTCAAAATCAATGAAAATTGAAGTAAAATTCCTTGTAAAATCAATCGAGATCGAATTAATGAAAAATCGTTCAAATCAATTGACATTTAAATGAGATTCCTTTTTAAAGTCAATAGATTTTTTCAATTCCTTCTAAAACCAATTGAAATCGAATTACAATACTTTTAAAATCAATTGCAAATTGATTAACGCTCCTTTCAAAATCAATTGAAATCGAATTAAAATCCCGTTGCAAATCAGTTGAAATTGATTAAAGTTCTCTGCAAATTCAATTGAAATTTCATTATTATTCCTTTTAGGACCAATTGAAATCGAATTGAAATAACTCTAAAATCCATTGAAATCTACTTCAAACTCCTGTTAAAATCAATTGAAATCGATGAAAACTCATTTCAACTCAATTGACTGAAATCGCATGAAATTCAACTGAGATTTAACTAAATACAGCCAAAATTAAAATGGAAATAAAATCAAGTAGACTTGCATGCAGTTTTTGCATGTAAAATCGTTTATTAAAATCATATGAAAAACAGTCAAAACCTACGAAGTGAAGGGGAACCCTAATTCCTTCTTATCTCTTCTTATACCACCTGATGACTTCAACATCCCTCCCAATTCATTATTAGGTGACCCCTTTTAGAAGTAGTCTTCCCCTTTTAAAAGTAGTCTTCTGGATTTTTAGGCCTCTGAATTTATTTTTAAGTTTAGGGTGGATTTAAAAGATTAAGGGGAACTGTTTAGTAGGCGCATGCTCGTGCTTGAACGCTCTTCACAGATGGTGTGCCGCCACACAAAAATTGTTTGGATTCGATGCAGCTGCGTTTTTTGAAGTGCTCATTTTTGTGAGACATCCCAACATCCATTACTTCAAGGTATCCTCTTTGTAGTTCTAGGTGTGTCAGCATCACTCTTTGTATATGAGCACACAATCTTTCCTGACATCTTATGACGCAAGCAGGCATGTAACATCTGCAGAATAGCGCCTTAAACGCCACGCAACCCATGACATCATGAGTAGTGCAGAACTTAGAACCCAACAAATCCGGTGTCTCGACTTGCGCAAAAATACATGAAATCCCAGACCGCTTGAAACCAGTAAAAGATCACAGCAGGCACTTTGGTTCCAAACAAGTTGCGAAAGCACTGTAACAAGCTCCAAATCACAGAACATTCTCCCCTGGACAAATTGCGATATCCAAAGCCAGAAGCCCTTGTGCCTGGAACTCCACACCTCGCGTCATTCACTTTGGTGCAGAGCAAACTCCGCATCTGAAAGGGAAGCTATCAACAAATTGCATTTGGAAGTCTGGTGGTCAGTTCAGGATGTGCAAAGGTCCATGAAGGTCGCTGAACATTGGAATTGTGGTCCCGATCCTTGCTGATGCTCCTTGATATGGACCATTAGGATTAGGATCCCCTGAAAAGTCACTCCTGCCATTCAAGACGCGCATGATGTGTGTATATTGGTTTGGAAACGCTCGCGTTGGGTCTGCTTATGCGGAGTTCTTGATGTGTGCGGGCAAATGAGGTCGCAGCGGGATCAGATCATCACAGCCATCATCCACGTAGGTTGCTTGGCGAACAAAGGCAATCACACTCTCATAGTTTAGGGTGGAACCCCAAACGAGTTCGGACAAAAAGCTGGGTCATTCGGGTTCATATAGAACTGACACAATGTATCGGCCATGTGCTAGATCATGGGAAAACGAACAGTTGACAATACGTGTGAACAAAGACAGATTAGTAGTTTGTGTTGTTCAATAGGAGAACGATAAGATAAGAGTGACAGATCGATAACGTGTTAAATTGAAGAGAAGATCGGCTAGGTTTATGGCGTCACTCACATCGAGCGTGACAAGCAGCACGTTCATCAATATGTCCTGTATGTGGTTTTCTGTTTCTTCATGTCATGTGTTTCACAACTCTTTTTTTTGTTCTATGCCGGGTCTGGGCGTGCCCGTTCTTGAAGTAATGGATCGTGGGAAAACGTTGATGCAGCCATGGCTTCGGGGCATTCGAAGATGATTGAAACCATTCAAGATTCACATACCCAAAGGGTCCTAAGTACACATATGGGGAATACTTACCCAAACCATAAGGGAAATTATTACTGCAGAAACCATGCTTTGTACCATGTACGTACTTTGGACCCTTTGGGATATTCAGCATGGTGTTGTGCGTTGCCATGGACGCAAGATCCTGTTGCATATTCTTGACTCATGCCACCCTGCTTGCGGGCACGTTTCTCCAAACCACGCCACCTGGAGAAACTGTTTATTGTCAGGCTTATTCACGGCAGCAGAAAATGCGCAAGCCTTGATAGTACAGACCCGAAAGGTGTACAGCAGAGTGTACTGTCAAATCCAAGGCTGCTGGTTAAGGCGTGCGCGTTTCGCAGTACTTGCTTTAAAGGAGAGCTTGCAGGCTCCAATTCTTTCAACACTGCATGTGCATCCCAAAGGGTCCATGTAGGTATATGGTATATACTTAGGCCCCAAAGGGGTTCCCNNCCTACTTTAAGGCCCAAGTATATAACATATACCTACATGGACCCTTTGGGCATGGAAGCACCTAAAGCCTCCACCCGAACGTCTACCGGTTTCAAGCTTCGGCTTTACCTAGACTCCCAAAGGGTCCATGTAGGTATATGGTATATACTTGGGCCTTAAAGTAGGTATATGGGAACCCCTTTGGGCCCTAAGTATATACCATATACCTACATGGACCCTTTGGGTTACCCATGCAAAAGCAGCTTTGTACAAAATCTGGTATTTTCGCATCCGTACCCCTCCGAAGGGTCGGAGGGTAATATAACCCTACAGGCAGCCCCATACCCATAGCCTCTAGCTGCTTTAGAGAGCCCGGTTTTGTGCCCCTCTACTGTTTGAAACAAGTATCTCCATAGTTCTAGGCAGCCTCCTGATGCAGTTCTGCATATGGTAGTTCCGAGAAGAGGGGGAGCCCAATATGGACCCCAATATGGACCCCAATATATTATAACACTTTTGCTTGGGACCCCCAAAACTGTACCCCAATTGTGAGAAACCCTTGTGTTGGGAAAGTGATTTGTACCTAATATTCCCCTTATAGTCCCTATAGTAATCCCATATACAATCCCTTGTATAACCCACGTTAAGGAGTTTCTACTATAGCTCCATTGAGAGAGTGATGAATGACCGCCATGACATGTGTTCGATTGTGAGTTTGCAGTTGATTCCAGCTTCCTGAGCAGCCTTTAGCGAAAAGGGTTTAGGATAAAGGGTCCATGTACCTAAGAACTGCGTCCTTGGGATTTGGGTACTAGTAATTGTGGTACAAGTTTTGGCAAGTATATGATTTCCTTGATACTTGGGCCTTTCTTAGGGCAGGGTAACAAGTGTGAAGTGTAGTTTCATTGCGGCTGTGTACGGTAATTCTTGTCTTCTTATGGGATGTCTGAATTCCAGCGCTGCTGGTACCTTCGAAGCATGTAAGTTATGACACATTGGGAGGATACAGAGATTGGTGTGCCTCTTCCTGGTAGGTTCTTGTGACCCCTAGTTAGTGCGAAGTGGCCATGATTGTACATACAAACCCAAGCAAAAAAGGACAGTGAGTCCGTCCGAGGCACCTCCAACGTTACACGAATTGCTAAGCCCTGTGCTCCAGATGGGATCTTCTCAAAATCTCACAGAATGTTTCAACCGGCGCTCCTAGCACTTAAACTCAGACTTTAGGATTCTGGCTCCAGAACTTGACAGCCTCAAGAATACTGGCCTTTGATTAGCTGGGAAAAAAGAATGGAAAAGGAAATGGAAACTACTACAATGGATGATATGGGGACAGCTATAAGGATCCATTCGTTTGTTCCTGGCTAACCCAAGGGTCCAAGTACCTAATTATCACATACTCTCCCAAAAGCTGTACTATAATTACTATTACCCAAAACCCAACTACCAGATTATTGGGTACTTGGACCCTCTGGATAACCAAAAATAGTAAGGATCTTAGGGCCCAAATACTAGAATATTAATGGTATTTGGACCCTGAAGCCCTATTAGTTCGGTCCTTGGACCCTTCGGGAAAGGTAGGATGAAAAGTTGAGGCACTATGAACTGGGAGGGCCTTATCGACGACTTCATCGCTTTGGGCTTCCTTCCTCAGGCCTTGAAACCCAGAACACTATGGTTTATGGGTACGCTAGTATTCACTAAATACGGATCACAAGAGGATGATATGGTCCTGGTCCAGCCTAGGGTGTGTGCGGAGCTGAGTTTTACTATGCCTTTGGGTGATTGTATAAAATTGCGGTTGATGGCTTAAGGTTTAGGGAGGGTAAGGTTCCTTCGAAAATATTGATGAGTGTATATATCCCGGCCATTTCGGAGGTACCATCCTACTGCATGAGTCTCTTTGATCCGGGCTTCGGTTTCTCTACCTTGTCATATGATGTTGTTTTATAGGCAAACATTCTTACTATTATTTAGAGATTAATCAACCTGTTTGAAGAGCGTACTTTTTCAAAAGTTTGATTAAAACATGGTTCACTTGTTTTCAATCAAACTGCTGTATAAACTCCTCTTTCTTTCGGTAAATTTCCTGCCTTGTTATGAACATTGCTTTGTAACGAGTTTAATGTTCCTCTATTTAATGTTATACTACCAGCATCGAACATACTGATGGGGTTGCCAGACTTTTTTATTCTTAAGTTTGTTCCTGTGTCTTCTGGCCGTTGTCCTGAAACAAAAGGAGACCCACAACTACGACGTTTAAAGATATTGCTGCAGTCATTATGAATTCGTTGTCCTACAGCTGAGCCTAAGCTGTGGCTTTTTAGTATTTCCGTAATGCTTCTTACCGTCTATTTGAATAGCTTCGTCTTTGAATTTATCAACGTCTTTGTATGTCTTCGTGTTTCTTGTCTGACGAACCGGTAACTTTAAATCGTCGCAAAAATCAATCGGGTCTTTTGTTCTTGCTATTTATAACGGACTACCATTTCTATAAAGCCTGTCAGGACTTTCATAGGCGAGACGGAGACCTTGAGTAATCTGTTAAGTATGTTTCAGTCCCTGCCACCGCTGAATCACAAGATACCTACTTGAGACGTTCGTCGGACTTGGTAGCCATTCAAAGTTGGGACTATAACTTAATGATTCTCATAGTTAGGGTAACCTCTGTGAGGCCAATTAGGAGGTTCCTGCGTTATACTGCGGATGCTAGAAGTCCTGCATGACATTTCTTTACAAGAATTCCATAATTTCCAAGGTTTAGGGTGCTTAGGGTCAGGCAGACTTGTCGTATCCACCGTAAGTGTGATCATCAGCCCAGTTATACCCTAAGGGTCCAAGGACCCAAATAATAGGGTTTCAGGGTACAAATACCATTGATAGTATGGTATTTGGGCCCTAAAGCCCTATTATTTGGGTCCTTGGACCCTTATATAGTCCCCATATATCCCCCTATAACCCCTTTAAAGGAACCCTATTATTTGGGTCCTTGGACCCTTAGGGATACATACTTACTGAGTTCCAAGCGCCTTCAAAGCAGAAGCGTTGAGCTGCTGCTTCGAGGCTACCTCCCTAACCTTAAGGGCCCAAGGACCCTAATAATAGGGTTCCTTAAAGGGTTCTAGGGGGATATATGGTTTAGGGTTTAGGGTCCAAGGACCCAAATAATAGGGTTTCAGGGTACAAATACCATTAATAGTATGGTATTTGGCCCTAAAACCCAACTATTTGGGTCCTTGGACCCTTAGGGTAACTAGACACCAAAGCCCTAATCTGGATTCCATCAGTTCGTTGAAGGGTCAGAAGGTCTAGAGGTTGGGACTTGATTTGAGAGTTCTTTGTGTGTTGAGGTTTACGGCTTCTGGTTTAGGATATGAGTTGTGGAATTAAGGGTCTCAGCGTTCAGAATGGAAGTGAGAAGAGACGCACCATATCCCTAAACCCTAAACCCTAAACCCTAAAACTAGGACCCTCGGAAAGACACTTGGCAGCGCAAGGGTCCTCCCTACTTGGGGAGGTTAGAGTATTACAGGAACCCAGATGAGTAGTATTTTATTTGGGGGGTAAGAGGTACCCAATATAGAGTAAGATTATATCCTCCTTTTGGGGTATAGTATTTATATAAAGAATATTATCTTACTAGGTTCAACCACCAAAGAAACACTACTCAGATGATTACCACCCTTATGGTCCTAGACAAAGGTATGTAATAGTGGAGACGAAAAACAGACGTGGACAATGAAATGGAAACTGGGTTGCTATAGGGGCTTATAGGGATCATTACGAGCATGACGGGCTTAGATTCATTCTGCAGTTGTGGTTTAGGGTGCCGCAATTAAACCTCAATGTGATGTCGCTACTCATTTAGGTTCCTACAGTAACCCAAATCCCCTAACCCTCAACCCCCCAAAGCCCCAAACTGTAGAATGTTTCCCCAGGGTGTTTCTGACCCCGCCTGCCTAGTTCGTAGCTGAGCCGATGGGCTGTGGGGTTGCTGTTTAGGATTTACGTATAGGGTCCAGCCTTAAACCCTAAACCCTTAACCGTGTGTAGGGTTTAGGTCCAGTTCTACTTTGTGGGGCCCTGGGGTTTGTAATGGGCTGGGTCTAAAATGGGCGATACAATCCATTAGCAACTTCCAGGGTCCCACGAAGAATGGCTTGGACGGATACTCCCCCCCCCAGGAAGAGTCGTATGGTACATTAGTGAAGTGATGATACCGTTTAAGATTCGGGTCCCCTTTACAATGCAGCCGCCAAGTTTGAGATTGCTCAAGACAGGACCATAATTTTCACAACCTTCCCTATATCTAGGATTTGTCTCAGAGTATAATACCAAAAGAACCGCAAGGAAGGGTCTATGGCTCGGGTTTTCAAAGTTGAAGGTTTGTATGGCTTAGGGTTTCGGGTCTAGGTTGGTAACTCCTGTAGTTGCCCTAGCTGTTGCAGTACTGGAAAGACCTATTGTTCTGACCCCTAGCTATTTGTTAACTTCCATTCCCTCTAATACCTCTTATAACCCATATAGGCTATAGAGCCATAAACATCAGATTCTTGTAGGGCCCCCAAGCCTACGCTAATTAAGAAGTACGTGCGCAATTAGGTTGCCATGTTCCCTCCATTTGATACTGCTGCCATCGTTCTCGTTCTGAGGCCGCTTCTGTCCAGGTTTAGGATTTGGGGTTTCAGGTTTCGGACCTCGCTATAATGTAATACCACACTTGCCGAGATATTGGATACTAAGGTCATGCAGGAGTTTTGGTTCCTACCGTAGTACCAGGGTAATGGTACCTCATGCTATGCTGAAACCTGACAGTTTATTGGATCCTACGCGCTCCTGTGATTGGAGGGAATTCCCTGCGACATGGGATAGGCCTTAATTCATACTCCTAAGCTTCCCCCCTTGGAAATGAAACCTTGACCGTGTGGTCCCTCGGTGAAGCCCTATGGGTCCAAGTACCTAATAATCATATACTTACCCAAGACGAGTACATTACTATTACCCCAAACCCAAGGTATGTAATTACCCAAAGGGTCCATGTAGGTATATGGGATATACTTGGGCCTTAAAGTAGGTATATGGGAACCCCTTTGGGCCCTAAGTATATACCATATACCTACATGGACCCTTTGGGTTATGTGGGTACTTGGAGCCTCTGGGTGGTTGGTCCTGAACCGTGGCACCGAGAGGATTGCGATCGCGCCGCCATTATTCCGGTGATGCAACGAGCTGGGCGCTCGGGAAAGCCTTCATGCAGGAAGCAGGTGTGGGTTTCCAAAAATTAGGGCTACCTGTTTGGGCGGTTATAGGGGTTAGATAGGTACATAGGGATTAGGGTTTGAGGGGGTTCCCAAAATTTCGGGTACTTTTTTGGAGGTGCCTAGAACAAGGACTTTAGTTTTTGGGGGGGTCTATATCGGGTGCCCCTGCTTTGGCAAACTACCAGGCAACGTTTACCCGAGCTATTTGACAAGGTCCAACGTAGATGCCAGTTAGACTTCTGCTCCCAAAGTGACTTGGTCGGAGCGACTTGATCGGGATCTTATAGGGTTTTGCACTTGGAGGGGGAGATGTTAACCTCAAATACAACCCAGTAACTATTAGAATCCTGGGAGCTGGACAGATAACCCCCTAAACCCTGAACCCTAAACCCTAGACCTATGACGTAGGCACATTGGGTCTGTGGGATTCTGCGGGGCGCATCACGTCTGGAGGGTGTACTAGGATTTGGGGTTTAGGGCTGGCAAATCCTCAGATTTGGACTGTTTTGGTTGAAAAAAGCATCTACGACGAGAAGCTGATATGTACCAACTGCGGCATTCCGATGAGAATTGAGCCCGGAACTCGAACCGCCGGAGTACGACTCCGACAGGGAGAGCATAAGCTCTCTACAGGCGTTCAGCGTTGCGCGGGCCCTAGTTTCATCTTACAATTTCCATACGTCCAGGCCAAAATCAATGGGAATTCTCAGCAAGTCGATCGACTGCCGAAGGCGACTTTCTGGGGGTGCATGCGGTACCCATTTGCGAGGTGACCCTGCCTTTCTTTTACACCTACGACGGACGCCCCAAATTTCACCTGCGGACGCCCCGCTGCCGGAGTCCGGAATGTAGTAAGTCTGTAAGTTAGGAACCTTACATACCTATCATATGTAATATAAAAACTTACTAACTAAGCACCCAGATCCAACGGTTCTAATGGGAACCCCAAAGAGGGAACCTGAAGAATATAGTAGGAATATGATCGTGGGGTTAGAGGTATGGGCCCTTAACAGGGGCCCTCAGGCCTTTTAGGAGGATTCTAGGGATCCTTACGGGTACGTATAGGGTATATAGTAGGTATATAAGGGGTCTAGGGTTTAAGGTTTAGGGTGTAGGGTTTAGGGCTTAGGGTTTAGGGTGTAGGGTTTAGAGTTTACCTAGAATCCCCAAGTACCCTCTAGGGACCCTAAGTATCCCCAAATAGAAGCTACATAGCCCCTATTTTAGGGTGCTTAGGGTTTAGGGGTTAGGGCTTATAGGGTTTAGGGTTGTAAAAGATTAAGCCGTATATGGGGGTACCCACAGCGTAAATGTAATCCCCGCCTGAACCCGGAGTTGAAGCGGATATTTCGCAAACAAATGGTCCGCCTGCACATCCCCAAATACGAGGAAAGCGTCTTGTTCTAGGCACCCCCCAAACCTGCTTGGGACTTAGCTTGGACCTTAGACCCTTAACCCTTTGGGATCCCCTATTCTCCTATTATAGGTACCTAACGGTTAACCCTNNNTCCTAAGTGCCACGTAGAAAAGGGAGTTCTAGTTTCTGTGATCTCCCAGAATACCCGAATCAGGTTCAGAATTCTGAGCGACGGGGCTTACTGGGAGGGTCATGGCGATTTAGAAAGAAGATAAAGAACCCTATAAGCCGTATAATAACCCCAGCTATCCCCCGTCACTAATCTATTTACCCCAAACCCTAAACCGTACTTACGAGGTTGTAGGTAGGCTAACAGCCCCTATAAGCCGCATAATTCTAAGTATGGCCTTTTAAACTCGGCTCTCAAGAAGACCTTGTGTGAGGCTGCGGGGATTTAGTAATGTCTCGCCCTGAACCCGAAACCCGGTCGCATGATAACTTCATGTTTTCCCCGCTATGTGTTTCCAGCAAGCCCAGAACGCTCTAATGTAGACCCCT
>CAJNIZ010016646.1:66228-89974 GCA_905231905.1 Symbiodinium pilosum
AGGGAGAGAGAGAGAGAGGGAGAAGCAGAGCGAGCGAGAGAGAGAAAGAGCTCCTGGAGCGCAGCGGCAGAGCAGCCCTGTCGCGTGGCCAGATGCATTGCAGTGGAAGCGGGACAAGCGTGGCTCAAGTTCGGTGAATGGGCTGGCGCAGCACTGAGATCATCCGCGGAAGAGCAGCATGTTGCGGGGTGTTTCTCCGTCTTATTGAGGCGAGGGTGCCCGTACATTTGGCAGAGTCTGAGCAGATAGGGGCGCTGGCGGCTGCGGATGCATATGCAGATGAGTCCGAAGCCGGTTTGGGCGGCTGGTGGTTGCCCAGCAATTGCCAGCCGGTTTTTGCGCAGATCGGGTGGTTTTCTTTGCGTATTCAGCAATCCGATCTTCAACATTGGCTCAGTTCTGGTGAAAAAGGGGCGGAAGCCTTTTAGGCGCTAATCTGCGCGTTGGAAGCGCTTTCGCAGCTGATTCTGCTTGTGCTCCAGAAACAGGCCGAGCTTGTGGTGAATGCAGGCCTTGTTCTTTTTCGTCTGTGTTGTGACAGCCTTGGTGTGAACCGGGCTGCCTCCACAGGTTTTTCCATGAAGGAGCCCATGGCCACTGTCCTGCAGACTGCAGCTGTCTATTGCATGCGGGAAAGGATAAACTTGCAGGTCTCCCATGTCGCGGGATCTGGAAAAGAGTGCGCTGACAAGCTCCCACGAGGGTCTGCAGCATACCCAGATTTCTGCTGAAAGTCGTCAAACGACCCGCGAAGATGCGTGGATTAGCATTTGCTCAGTATGGGCCGGTCAGAGAACCTGTGTTGGGCCGCCGAGCGTAGGCCATGGGAGCTGGGTGTTTCTCATGCACTTTGATTTTGGTCAGGCTCACCACTTTCAACGGGGGCTGTCGTCTGCGCTGAAGTCTGGTGCGTCTTGGTACGCCCGACGCTGTTCGGCTGCAGCTGTACTTTGGGTGAATCCTAGCACTGATGTCTCTTGTGCCGCTTGCATCCAAACACGGCTTCCTAGTTCAGGGCTGCGCGCATCTAAGGGTTGGTAGTAGGCTCGTGCAAGGGCTCATGGCAATCGCGTGCCACAAATCCTCATTACAGCATCAGCCCGTTCCTGTTGAAGGTTGTAACTTGGAAAGTGGCGCTTGCGCTGTTGCACGCTTTCTTCTTCCTCTTTGTTCTTCACCCGCCCGCCCGCCTTGTTTCGGGATGCAGCTGTCGCTGATTCTGCGTGGCCATGGGCCTTGACGGATTTGCAGCTTGTTTGGCAAGGTGCCCGAGCGCACATCAGCGCAGGCGGAACGCTGGCACTGATGTTTCTGGCCCCGGTTGCATCCAAACACCGCTTCCTGGTTCAGGGCCGAGCACGTCTCAGGGTCCACGCTCTTCAAGTTAAGGCTAAAACCGGGGCCCTTGCAAATCATCACAACGCAAACCATGATGTATTGGATGCCCCCCCCCCCTCTTTGATGTGAATTAAGAGAAAACCTATATAATGACGACAACAGTTTTAAGCCTGAAGACCTCACCCCGTAAACTGTGAACTTTCAGACACTCTCCTTCCTCAAAGCCCAAAACCCTAAGACCTAAAACCGTACCCGTTGTATGCACCATTAATTAGAAATCTCTACATGCGGGAAAACTAAACCCCATATCCTTACAACCCTACAACCCGCAAGCTAAGCCTAAACCTTATATACACCTTCAGTTTCGTTTTCACCGCCCAAATTTGATCTTCCACTTGGTTTTCCACTCCATACGGACTTGGATACTGCCCTCAGTCAGTAAGATTGAAGAAGTACGAATCACATGATTATGTATGGCCCCATGCCCTAAACACTAAACTTTGCAACATCCAAATTAAAATTGCTACGTGGGGATGGCCTAAACCAACCCTAGACGCCAAACTGAACCGAAACACCCAGGCCGTGGGTCTCTCTGTTGGCAAGGTCCATTGCTACCCTTGAAGGCGCTTAAGCTTGCTGGAAACGAATAGGGAATATAATCCTTACACAATATGCTCCCGCCCATATTCCTTAATGGTCCTCCGGTAAGTAAGCGTCCGCAAGCAAGGAGGCACATATAGACCTATTGTCAAAAGAAGGTAGTTTCGTAGGGTGCCACTGTTGGGCTTCCATGTTACTGTGGGGACGGTAACCTTCCGCCATGAAAGGAGTGTTCAGGCTCAAGGCTTAAGGATTTAGAGTTCAAGGTATGTTTTTGCAGATGGAATGGAAGATCATCCCATGATGCTGTTTCACCTCTACATGACGGTCATTGTTCCTTAGTGCCGAATGTTGTGAGAAACAAATTTGTAGGTAAAGCTTCCAAAACATTTCCGCAGCCTTGAATGTAAGGACTATGTCCCGAGCATTTTTGCAACCATGTTTCATGCCGTTGCAGCATGTGACACAACGTTCAAGATTTGGTTTAAAAAAAAAATACCACTTCGAGCCCCAGGGTCCCTAGCCGTCGCCCGAACTGGGGCACAATGAGCAATAGTTCCTATTTTCAGACTTCACTGATCAATCCAGCGTGTTTCGCGTTTGTTTGTCAAGCTACTCCAGGAAACTGAGCACGACCACCGTGTCTAGATGCTGTAGATGAGCTTTTTTACAACTTGGAATTTTCTTTACATTTGAGATTGTAATCCAAAGGGTCCAAATCCAAATATTCAATTTTGGGTACCTGGCGGTTTGGTGGTAGTAATTGTAGTACAAGTTTGTGAAGTAGAGGGTTATTAGGTACATGGACACTTATGGTATAGTCAGGTTTGTGGCAATGCGAGACGATGCAGGTTCCACCCATACCCAGCTCCAAAGCTCATCAGAAGGTACTTGTCTAAAGGGCAGAGGGAGGGTTAGGCTGGGAAATGACAGACATGCCCACACGAGACTTTTCTCATAGATTCGAGCAAACCACGTACATGTTGGTCATACTATTTTCAGATAGCCCCCCACGCTGGATGGAGGAGATCTTGCACCGATTTGGCTTTTACAATACTGCAATTGTCAGCGTAAGGGTAGTTGCTCCATCCACTTCATCAGCGTCAAAACCCGAAACCAGGCATTGCCTTGGCTGGCAATCCGAACTACAGGCTGCGGTCGGCGGTCTAGGGTTTGGGGTTTAGGGTTCCGTAAGGGTCCAAGAGCTGAATTTTCATACACTTCTTCGAAACCTGTATTTGATTTTTTTTAAACGCAAATCCCACGTACTCAATCATCGGGTGCTCTGTACTTGGACTCAGGGCTACTCTGACACCCCGCTGTAGTTCCCTTCCTCTGGGTATTGATTTTCTGTTGAAATTCCCTAGCTAAAGGCCTATTACAAGGCTGGATACCTCTGAAACAGAAGCCAGATAGGGAGTTCTAGGTACCTTCGCCTCCTAGCAGCCTGTCTGCTTTGCCAAGCTCAGCTTCGATCTGCAAAGCAAGTTGCCTCATACTTGAGTGCCGCAGGTCAATTGTACTGCATTCCCCTGATCTGCTACTGGCCCTCTTAAGCCCAAACCCTAAACCCTATTCGATCAGCTCTCAGCATTCCAAAGGAATGTTACAGCATGCTCTTCGGATCCTTTCTACTGCCTGAGCCGCTGCTGCAAAAACCGCTGAAACCCTCTTTGCTGTATCCTAGGAACTCTGCTGTTTGTAGGCCCCCTTAAGTAGATAGACTATGGGGTATATGGGGATCTTATTATAATATACCCCAAAGCTATATTCTCTCGACGGGACTATAGGCCATATTCCTTTTTTATTTGGGTCTACATGGGTAGTGGGGCTGCTGGGAGTTCCTAGGAATGTAATCGGTCTGCGACCCGAATAGGCCAAAGTAGGTACTACACACATTGACCTTAGTATCCAAATTAATCATACGGTGGATGGAGGAAATCTTGCACCACTTAGGATTCCAAAAATACCATAATTATGGGTGGGGGGGGGTAGACGGTATATAAGGCGGTGCAAGATGTCCCTAAAGCCTAAACCCACGTCGTAACTGCTGCATGTCAGTCTTAGGACCCTAGCCTCACACCAGGATTGATCTTTGGACCTAAACCCTAAACCCCCTGAACCCACAACTTTAGCCCCTAAACACAAAACCCCCTAAACCCTCAGCTTTGCACCTCTGTGCCTTAATGGTAGTTCAGCTTTCTTGGACAAGGAAGCTTAGTAGGACTGTTGCAGTACTACAGCCGCCTTTTATTGACTTGTAGCATCCCCTGGTTGTTGATTGACAGGCTTTTAGGGTTTAGGGTTTGGGGTTTAGGGTTAGGGTTTATAGGGTTTAGGGTTTAGGGGTTAGGGCTTAGGGTTTAGGGTTTAGGGTTTGGGGTTTAGGGTTTAGGGTTAATTCCCCGAAAATTGATGTTTTTTTGGTGTCATCTAGGCTAGGGAAGGGTGTGCGAGGTCAAGCCCCTCGTGACGTGAATGATTTCAGGAAGCGCGCCATTTCTTTCGGGCAGTTTCCTAGACAACAACTAGGCCTTACAGAGGCTTAGATAGTGTCCCTCTACAAGGCATACTACGCCTGGAAACCCGTTCAACCGGAGGCCTCCTCATATCATATGAGCTAACCCTCGATCCTATGGCATCAAATCTGTTTAGGGTCAGGGGTCCCGGGTTTAGGGCTAATGCCACAAAACCTCAATCTGCGCCTCAAATTCCAAACCCTTGCCCTAACAATTCGCTGCCTGAGTGGTAGATCATCTGGGCGCAAGGTACCTATCCAGGAGCCCATTTAGGACTTCATCGTCTGCCATTTAGTTACGTGGCGCCCTGGGGTAAACCTAAACCCTCGCCAAACCCTAAACCCCAAAACCCTAGACCCCTAACATCCTACCCCCCCAAAACCTAAACCCCCAAAATCCCAAACTCCCAACATCCTAAACACCAAAAACCTACACCCGAAGCTTGAAAGCCCACTGGTCAATCTGGTCAGGATCGTGGCTGAGGCTCGCAAAGACGCAGGGAGACCAGGGTTTGTGAATTAGGGCTGTTGGATTTTCAGGGTTTTGAGGTTTGGGGTTTTAGGATTGTAGGGTTTTAGGGTAAAGGGTTAGGGATTTAGGGTTTACGTAGGGTTCGGGGTTTGAGTTTTAAGGTTTGTTGCACTTATAGTTTAGGGGGGCTAGGATGCATCTAAACCCAAGCAGTTGAGTATCATCATGAGCGTTCTTATTATAAGGAAGGTAACTGCCTATAGCTAAATGTCTCCTAGGGTTCCTAATGGTTTAGGGTTAGGGGTTTAGGGCTCTGGGTTTTGGGGGCCTGGACCGTGCTTCCGCTTGCAATCGTGGTTACATGATAGAGACATGATCGCTTTGTTGAGGGCAATGGGCATGCTGCATCATGGTGTTCATATGAGGTGGCGGATTTGTCATGGGCTGTCGGTGATTCAAAATGGGGTTTACTAGGAATATTGGTGAGAGTGTATATGATAGTTTCTGTAATGAGGGGCACCCCAACATAATTGGGCTTGGCAGACGGGATGTGGGGAGGGTTTAGGGGCGGGATGGAGATGTGGTTGTTTGCCTTCTTATTGTGGTGCTAGGATTGGACTAGAATTGATTTGTGCATGTCCGGCTTTCCCTTAATGCCCAAATTTGCATTCATAATTATTACATAACGCGGGGACTCCTACGCTCGGATATTGGAAGCCCTCATCGATCTCAATTGGGTAGCTGAGCCCTGAGACTACTCAAATTGCCGTGTACTTGCAACAAAATGTAGTCCAACAACTCTTAAAGGGGGTTACGTAGGGAGTAATTATTATAGGGCTTGTTAAGGGGCTTACTAGATGTTGCTTAGGCAGAGAGGACTGGAGGCAAGGTTCCAGGAGCAATCCTAATTCAGCTATAGTCTACACTCCTTAACGGGGATAAAGGGGACTATATAGGGGGTGTACCATCGAGCTTATGAAGGAGGATACTGGGAGTTTAGACTATAGCTCAATTCGAGCAGTTGAGAAGAGAAGGGCCTCGGGTGGAGGAGTGCGAGGGTGGAAGAGGGTTTGGGAGGGTTCCAACCCGGCTCTAGCAGGACTCGGCGAATGATACCCACGAACCACACCTACCTGTTGAAACCTTACCTCCAAAACTTCAAACCTTGGGGTATGATGCACGCCAGAACTACCAGGAGGTACAAGACTGTGGTAGGCGCTAAACAGCGTCATGCAGTATGCAGTGCATGACGTTTACCTCGGTTCTTATTAAGATTGTTTGTGCCCCGGACTCCTTGGTCGGATTCTCCACTACTGCTTGTAAAGTTAGTACTGGCTAAGGGTTCTGGAGTTATGATAGGATTTATAAACCTTATCAGCCATATAAAGGCATTTAAGGGTTTAAGACCCTTACATGCCTAAAGTCATTTAAGCCATATAAAGGCATGTAAGGGTTTAGGACCCTATAAGGGTTATATCTGTGGCCGACTTGAACACCCGAAAATCGCGCAGGGTCTGCGGCTGATCGGTGTTAACCAAAAGTCCCGGGCATCTTCTTGCGACGCGAACTGTGCTTTTGGTGTTATGATAAGACATATGTGCTTGCAGAACATCATGATTCTGAGTTTTGATTATGATCATTCTTGACGTCCCCGGAACATGACCAGGACGCAGGTGATACATGCTGGCCATGTCGAAAGCAGGTCAGATACAGCTCACCAAACCCCAAACAGCTCTTGCAGAACCGTTGTACAGCCACGAAGAAATTCACGAAACACAAGAAAACCCTGAAACTCACACCTTCATCCTTCAAGCAATCCCTTGAAACACCAACACACCCTCAATCTTCACCCTAAGCCCTAAACCCCAACCATAAACAAACCTTAAAACCCTTCAGCCTCAAAGCCCTTGCACCCTCAAACCCTGAGACCCCACATCCCCCAAGATCCTTAGGCAGGGTTTAGGGTTGAGGCTTTGGGGTTTAGGCGGTTAACAAAAAGTCCGACCCTAAAACCTCAAACAGCTGCCGAAAGACAGTTTGCGAGGCATAACCCTAAACCCTATAAACCCTAAACCCTAAGCCCTGCGAGGCATATCCTTTCGTGGTTCGCCAGCTTTTGGAGGCCGCCTGTTTGTCTTCTTGACACTTAGCTAGGACCTCAGATCCTCATTTTTGGGGTTCTCCTCTATTGTTCCTACCTGCACCCCTAAAGTATGTAGAATCATAGCCTTTTAGGCTGTTTTAAGGGGTTTAGGGCTATTATTTTACATACTTTTGGGGTTTAGGTACGGCTACCGAAAAAAAAACAACTTGTAGTAGGTGTGCGAAGTACCCTAAACCCTAAACCCAGTGCGAAGTGCCATGGGGTCATACAGTGGCGTCCAAGACCATCCCCACCTCTACTACCCCCACCTTCATGGGCTTGAGGTTTAGCTAGGGTTTGTTTAAAGCTCCTGCGGGCTTAGGGTTTGGATTTAGAGTTGAAGGTTTAGTCTCTAAACCTTAAATCCCTAACCCTAAATCCCTAAACCATGGGGCTTAGGGTGCGTTGTTTAGGGGCTTAGGTAAAGGAATCTCGGAGTGTTGTTTTGGATTTCTGCTTCTAGAGCTTGGGGCTTTTAGGGGTCAATACAAACCCTAAGGGTCCAACATATATGTCTGTCATATATTTCCCCAAACTTAATAAGATTACTGGTAATTCTAAGAACCCTAAAACACATATGTACACATGTGTTGTGTGCTGCACCCTCATCTAGGCTAATCGCCAGAATACGATATGCACACTCAGTTACCCTTTATTTTCTTCTTTCGCATGTCATGCTCCATTCTTGGGAAAGTTGTATACTGGACCCTGCGGTAAAGTGTGCTAAGACAAGGTCAGGCAGCGATGGATAAGGGTTAGGGGCTTAATTAGGGTTTAGGGTTTCAGGGTTTTAGGATTCTGCAAAAAACATTGGTGTGTATCCTTAGACAGTCATCCCTAGGGCCCTAAGCCCGCCCCCCCAGTAGCAAGCCCTAACCCTTACCCCCCCCCCCCCTCCCAAACCTCAAAACCCTGCCCTCCCGAGCCGGAAATCCATATTTGGTTGCATGTCCATGTCTCTGATCCCCTTAATCCCTAAGCCTTACCCTACAAGCTAGCTTCAAACCGCACACCCTGAAACCCTGTCTGTATGCTCGCCGCAGGGATCCGATGGCAGCAGCAGGCCATGGCATCCTGGGATGTAGCTAATTATACAACACTACACCCGTCAGTAAGAAATGAACGGTTGTGTATATATATATATACACATATGTATGTGAGCACATGACTAGTCATATGTCCTTACTTGTGTATATACATATACATGTCTACGTACAGGTTGTGTGTATACATATATATATAGACATAGAGAAAGATTGGTTTGTGTCTGGATTTCTGGCTGAGGTCTGGTAGGAGGAGGGGGCGTAAGATAGGTTGGGGCTTAGGGTTCATATTTAGCGGCTTTTTCTCTTAAGCCCTAAGCCCTAAACCCACAATTTGTGGGCGCATTCAAGAACCCAAAATCCAAAACGTTTCATCTTGTGGAAAAAAAAGGCAAGCCTTGTTTTCCTAAAGAATCCCCGCAGGCACCTCCTACACCCTGAACCGTAGGACCCAAACTCAGACTCTAAATCCGAAAGGATTTTGGGTTTATGTGTAGGGTTTAGGGTTTAGGGTTAACCCAGAAGTCGCAAACCCTGAGATCCAAGTAGAACCTCAAGCTTTGGAACCCTAAGTTCCAAAGTCCAAAACCCTAAACCGCTAAAAACCCAAACCCTGAATCCTAAACCCTAACCCTGAACCACGAACCCTGAAAAGCTACAGCTGAACGCAGGCTGACCTTGGCGCTGCGAGAGCTTCTTCTGGATGCCGACGGTCGGGTTACAGCCCTCAGCGTACTTGTCCAAAGGGTTTGGGGTTTAGGGTTTTAGGGTTTTAGGGTTCCGGGTTTAGGGCTTAGGGTTACTTTTTTAGGGTTTAGGGTTTAAGGTTAAGCAACCAGGTTTCAGCAAATTCGGGTTGTCTTTTTTTTACTGGACCACGGAATAGGAGTCATAGTATTTCGAGGTCCTGCATTTTGGGGAAACTTACATATGTGGCGTCCCTAACCCCTAAACCCTAGAATATACTTATCATACAAAAGGTTGAGGTATCTTTACAGCAGGGTACCTTTAGAGATGTTTAGCAGCATACAATAAAATACAAAGAGTACATGGGTACATACTACGGTGGAGACCTGCACACCCAAAACCTGAGTAAGTCAATGGAATCCAACAGAGAAACAACAAAAGAGAGAAAATTCAATAAGATTCAATGACTTTCAATAAAATTACTTCAAACATGTTCAAAAATTTCGAAAATCAAAAACGTTCAATACATTTCCGTGCAAACAACTGCAAATAAAGCAAAAACACAGAACACGTAATCAGAAAACAACAAATTGATGAATTTAAAAACTCAAAAAGCCACAACTTCCAAGCACTGATTTCAGCAGTCATTCTGTAATCCACATCACAACAAGCAGCATGTTGCTATGACTTGTTGTTGCGTTAATCTGCATGTGTTCACAACTTTCCCATGTTTCTGTATTTTCAGGTATGTTTTTCGCATTCTGCTCAGAAGCCACAAAACTACCCTCATGGACAAGAACCCTGTTTTGGTATGAGAACTTAGACCCCCCCTCTCAGGCATCCAAGTCCATAAATACTACCTGGCTTGGGCTATTTGGGTTTTAGTGTTAGGGTTTTTAGGGTTTTACGGCCTGTGTTGGGCTACCTTGATTGAAGGGCAAGGTACCTAGATGCCCTAAACCCTAAACCCTCAACCCGCAACCCTAAACCCTGAACCCTAGCTCCTCTGCGCCCCAAGTCCATCTTAAAGAGGTACTTGGACCGTTTTAATTTAGCTTGCATCCCTAGGTCAAAACGGGAGTCCTAAACCCGAAAAAGGGGGTCCATGGATCTTTAGGGTTTATAGGGTTTAGCTTGTCAAAATCGTGGTGGATTTTTGGTCGCTTAACCCTAAACAGGGTCCATTTAGTTTGGGGGGTTGGGGTGGGCGGGGCAAACCGCAAAGCTCCAATCCCTGCAATTAAACCCTGAACCCAAAGCCATTTGTGTGGAAAGCTTGTGTGGGGGAAAGGTATGCGCTTGGAGGTGCGGACCTTTTCGGGCTTAGGGTGTAGGGTTTATCCTACTATTTGCTGAAGAACCACGCAAAAACAAAAAAAAAAAGAAAAAGGATTCTTCATTATAAGGTTCAGATCGGGACTATCATTTTTCATGGCTTCTTAAGCAAATAGTAGATAGGGTTTAGGGTTTAGGGTCTAAGGTAGCTGTGCTTGTGTATACATCTCGGGTCATTGTACTTCGGGACTTATAACTGAGATGGCTGCAGGCTAAGTAGGTCAGGGTTCCCCTAGGTTCCCAAGTAGCCCTAGGCCCTCAATCCTAAACTAAGTAGGTCATAATTGTTCTGGACCCAAGTATCCCAAATCTTAAAACCTAAACAAATCCTGAACCCTAAAACCTGAATCCTAAACCAAACCCTCGGCTCTGGGTCCAAATAGCTCTAGGTAGGAAATATGTACGGACTTTAGGGCCCCATGCAGGTATTTTTCGTATACTTGGAACCCTACATCCTACACACCAAACCTTAAACGCTAAACCCTAAAGCCTGAATCCGAAACCAAATAAGTTAGACAGTAGCCTGGACCTGCAAGCAGTGGCCCAGGTCCAGGCTGTGCGACTGTCAGCACTTCTCCAGGCTTCAACTTCCGCATTTCCAAAGTAAAAAGTAGGGGGGTTGGGGCTTAGGGTTTTGGATTTAGGGGTTAGGATTTAGGGTTTAGGGTTTAGGGGTTATGGTTGAGTTGAGGGTTTAGTGCTTATGGCTGAGGGTTGAGGGTTCAAGCGCTGGGGGGTAGACTCCAGGCTAATTAAGATGCGCCCATGCTGACTGTCTTTAGCGGGGCTTTCCCTGAACCCTAAACCCCTGAACAGTAAACCCTAAACCCGTGGTGGGCCAAAACTTGTGGGGCACGCTGCCTGAGACCTTGCAGTGACATCTAGACAGATATTGTTTACAGATGAAATCTTGCGCCACCTCAAGTACTCTGCCTCCTGCGGCCGACGCTAGTTGGGGACCTTCGGGCGCCCTCAACCCTAAGCCCCAAACCCTAAACCCTAACCCCTATCAACCCTAAACCCTGAACCTGAGACCATAAACTGGAAGGTTGGGGCTGAATGATGCTTAAGGATTTGGGGAAGTAGTTGTTGGTTTTCTGGCAAGGCTTCCGGTTTGTCGGGGGTCTCCCTCCTCTATTACCCCATATGAGTAGTATTTCATTTGGGGACACTATGGAACCCAATATAGAGTAAGATTATATCCTCCTTGTAGGGTATAGTATTTTATACAAGGAATATAATCTTACTAGGTTCAACCACAAAAAAACACTACTCATATGTTTTTTTTCCTGGATTCCCGTTTGGGGTTTGGGTTTAAGGTTTAGGGTTTAGGGTTTGAAGCCTTAACCCTAAACCCTACGTAACCTGAATTACTGGTTTCTTTTGTGGCAGCTAGTGGGGGAAGGGGGGTGTAGTACGGGAACCTATGAGTGTAGTAGTACTGGAGATATGGTTCTCAAGGATATCGCGTTCCAAAGGTACCCAGCCCTGGGTTGGGGCTGCAAATCATATAGTGCAGTCCCTAACCCCCAAACCCGCAAGCCTTAAATGCTGCAAGCATGTAGGACAGAACCCGAAAAGGGAAGACCCACATAAACCCTAAACCTTAAGCCCTGAACGTTACAGGATCGAGACTGCTGCGTGGTGCTTCGCAAGGAAGCGGAGGATTGATCACACGTTGTCGAGGGTTTAACGGTTTAGGGTGGTGCAACAATTCCTCCATCAGCAGAATGCGCCCTAAACCTTAAAACTTACACCCTGAACCCCAGATCCTAAACCGTAAGCCCTGAACCCCAAACCCTAAACCCTGAACGCTGATCCCATACACCCTGAACGCTATAAGCCCTCAACCCAGAACCGTAAACTTAAACCATGAACCCGAAACCTAAACCCTGAACCCTATGAACCTTAAACCCCAAACCCTAACCCTGAACCCTAAACCCAGAACCCCAAACCTAAACCCTCAAGCCCATATAAAGTTACCATTACTTGGGGTTCCCAATATTCTTTAATTTTAACATTCCAAAGCATTCCAAAGCCAAAAATCCGCCCCCAAACCCTACATAAGTACTGATCATAAATGAACCCTAATCACTGTTGGCCAGGCGGCTCTGGGTGCGGTTGCCTCGTAACCCTGTCCAGTTTCAGGAGTGCTTCAAAACGGATTTACAATTTGGGCTTTGGCGTGCAGGGTTCCGACTAATCGTTCAAACTAAAGCGGCCTAACCCCCGTACTTTGTATACAAGATAGACCCAACATGGCCTTTCAGGATGCAAATTGTTGGAACTTAGGAGTTTAGGGTTTCGGGGCTTGGGGGGAGGGGTCAATTTTGATCTTTTTATGAACAGCACTGAACCCTAAACCCTACGCGTGAAGGAAGGGTTTCAGGGCGGATAGACATCTTGGCTGGAGCTTCAGCGCTTAAAAAGTTTACTCATGGGTTCCCCTGCCCCACGGCTTACGCTTCAGGGTCTGGTCGACCCCTCTGAGCATAACGATAGTTAGGGCTAATCAAGTAGCAACCTTGGGGCGGGGGGTTATTATGGGTATCACAATTCTTTATGTGTCATTGTTTGGAACTATGTTCATTCTTTTCGTGTATCAAAACCACATGAGGTATCCGAAGAAGGAACATGCTCAGGGTTCAAGGAGGAATGAAGGGTCTAGCCATGGCTTAGGGAGCGTTGAGGGGTGACGGACCCTAAACTGAATGAGGCTCAAGGGTTCCAGGGCTTGACTGCAGGTGCCAGGGATCAATGTAAAGGCCAAAGTATTTCCCAATAGTGTGGTCCCAGATTCCTTGTGCCGTTCGTTTAGTATAGAGTACTTCAAATTGGCCTGAAAACAGGTGAAATCCGGCGTTTGCGTTAGCAAACGTGTGCAAATTTTCAAGGCATGTCTCTGGGAGGAGCGCATAGCATACTGCAGTGGAAGCACATGTGTAGCCAAATAATAATAGCGGTGCTTCATGGTGCACATGAAACATACAACATTGCCCCTTCCGAAGGGAATGCTGGTAAGCGAGCCTAAACCCTAAACCTTGAATCAAAAACCTTGAGCCTTAAACTCTGAAACTTAAACCCAAACCTTAAACCCTAAGTCCTAATCTCCCAACCCTAACCCTTTAAAACTCTAAACCCTACACCTTCAAACCTAAGCCCTTAACGGTGTGGTGAAGCTCAGGCTGCCAAAACCTAAGGGTCCAAGGGTCCAAGGACCCAAATAATAGGGCTTTAGAATAGGGGTTCCTTTAAAGGGGTTCTAGGGGGATATAGAGGGTTTAGGGTTTAAGGTTTAGGGTCCAAGGATTCAAATAATAGGGCTTTAGGGCCCAAATACCATTAATATCATGGTATTTGGGCCCTAAAACCCTATTATTTGGGTCCTTGGACCCTTGGGAAAATGAAGAATCACTTTTGTTTTAGACCACACGACTGCGCACACCCTTCCCCTAGAGCTTATTGGGGTTATACAGGGGTTATACTGGGATCATAGACAAGAGAATGGAAACTGCTGTTTAGGGTTTAGAGTTTTGGATTTTGGGGGTTTACTGCGTAGGGTTTTTAGGGTTTAGGGTGTGGGGAAGATACGGTGGATGAAGGAAGTCCTGCAACACCCAAGAACCCCATGATATTGTAATCCCGTGGGTAAAGGCTATCCGCCATTGTGCAAAAGTTCTTCCATCCAAATGTTTTTAAGAGTCTTTAGGGTGCAGAGCAGGTAGTACTGTGGATGGAGGAACTCTTTCACCATGAGATACCCAATAACCTTGGAACTTCAATATTCTAGCCACTATATTTGTGGGCTTGGAGCCCCAGAGTTCCTAACCCACTGACCGCTTTAGGGTTTCGGGGTTCCCTCCTTCCACCAGCCAAACTACCATCACAGAACCCCCTGAAGCCTCGGCTCTGGACTTATGGGTTCGACTAGGTTTAGGGGTTTAGGGTTTAGGGCCTAGGGTTTAGGGTGCTAATCATGGGTTCCAGTAGTACCCCCCTCTATACTACTCCCCCCTAGGTTCCATCTTTAATTAAAGTTATTTAGGGATAATTAGGCTTAATTAAGGTTAATTAAGGGGGAACCTAGGGGGGTAGTATAGAGCGGGGTACTAGTTGAACCCATGATAGACCCCATACTCAAACATGAAGCCCCTCGGAATGGGAGCTTCTGAAAAAAGATCCCGTTTTTGGTTCTGAAGGGAGATTGCGGTAACAACCGGCATTCGAGAAACCCTAAGCCATCAACCCTTACCTAGAGTAACCAATGTACCCATAACAAAAAGGTTGTGTAACTAACATGTTGGTGTCCTTTCATTTGCAAGAGCCTAGGTTACTCTCAGCACGCCCATATTCACCACTTTGAAAACTCATGCGATGGATACTAAAAAACCTGCAGGACCAAGAGCACCTCAGAACTTGGGAAATATGGTAGTACAGTGTACAAGAACCCTAAATCCTCGACCCCTAAAACCTCAACCCCCAACCCTAAACCCTCAACCTCCGACCTCCAAACCCTCAACTTTAAACCCTAAACCCACCATCAATCCTAAGTTCTAGATCCTAAACCTAATCCTCTACACCCTAAACCCCAAACCCCTAAACCCCTAAACCCTAAAATCCCTGGGTTCGCGCCAGAGCCGATACGGCGGATGGCTTCATCGATTTCGAAGCCGTGCCCGAGCATGGTGCCAAGCCGCAGGACCTGATCTCAGGTTTAGGGTTTAGGCTTTAAGGTTTTGGGTTTAGGGTTCGAGGCTTAGGGTTTAGGCTTTAAGGTTTAGGGTGTAGGGTTTATGGTTTAATTTAGGGCTTGAGGATTAGGGTGTAGGATAGAGGGTTTAGGGTTTATAGGGCTCAGGGTTTAGGGGGCATGGGAGACCATGAGGGAAACCCTTACTTAACAATTGATTGAAAACTGTCGTGTTTTGATTTATGGTACCCTTAACCCCGGGGAAATCTTCGTCAATCCTGAACCCTAAAGCCTAAACCCTAAAGCCCCCCCAAAGCCTGTCCTAGTACTTGAAGCCTTAACCACAGTGTCGATGGATTATGTGGGTAGTATTTTATTTGAGGATACTATGGTACCAAATATAGAGTAAGATTATATCCTCCTTTTGGGGTATAGTATTTTATATGAAGAATATAATCTTATTAGGTTCAACCACAAAAAAACGCGACTCATCTGTAGAAGTGCCCTAGCCATGACCTGCAAGGAAGGCAAACTCGACGGTTGAAGGACCAAATAGGGTGTTCAGGTTTAGGGTTTAGTGTTTAGGGTTTTGGATTCTGCATGTTTCAACATAATCCCTAAGCACTTCCCAGTAAGAACCCCCATGATATCCTTCCTATGTATACGTGTACCTTGGGGTCCTGGGGGCCCCACTTGTCAGAAACTCCCAAATCATATTATATGTATGCGTAGCACCCAAGAAATTTGAGCTAGTGTTCTATACTCAGGGTCTTGCAGCATTTTGCCTAGCCACCCCGTTTCCTAGTGTTTTGTTGTACTGTTATTCATTCGTCTATATTGTCAAGCACAAACACACTGTTGAAGGCAGTTGAATTACTTGTTCGGTGGGTAATTTTCACCTCGCAGCAACTACAAGAGTCCGCCTTAGGCTAGGGCCCTGCCCCAGACGTGTGTGAGGTTCTAGACAGTAGACCCGCAAATCAGTGCTCTCTAGTACAGCTGAACGATCTGTCGGAGCCCGTACATTCGACGCTTAACCTCAAATCCAAAACAAAAACCCAAAACCCGGAGCCCAACCTGAGCCCAAAACCCTTGAACCCCCAAACCCTACACATATGAATTATGTAATTTGTAGTAATAAAAGTAGTAATGGTCGTAATATTAGCATGTCTTATTTTGGGGGTCCAGGTAGGTTCGAAGACACGCACGAAGCTGTGCAGGAGGTGGTCGACTTTCTGCTCTCGCCCCAAGGCGGGTTTTGGGTTGGGGGTTTTGGATTAACTGTGTATCAGTGTAACCTACGGGTATACATAGGGATACTAGGGATAATGGAAAAGAAAATGGAAATTACTATTTCAGGTTTAGAGCTTAAAGTTTAGCATTTGAGGCTTGGGGTTTAGGGGGTTGGGTTCATGGGTTAAGATGCAGGAAATGCTGTACAAAGTCGAGACATGCAATAATCCCATATGGGCTAGGATTCAGGATGTCAGGAAGCATGGAGTTCAGGGTTTCACAACTGACAACAGACATCTAGTGTTCTCAAGGGCTTAGGGTGTAGGGATTTCAAAAGTCTTTGTGGATGAGCAGAAGGAGAGTAGGTCAGCATGTGTATGTGGATGATCCTGATCAGAGGGGAGCAGCTTGAATTTGTGGCATCTGCGAGGTATCGAATTGCTTTTGTGGGATCTGCAAGGTATTGCCCAACTTTTTCCGCGGGCTTCCCAATTCATTCAAGTATACTGCTCCTTCTCCTGGCTTCTTATACCAAAGTCATGGGCTCTGTAGGCGATCCTTGCGATACGGGCCAGTCTACTGTGGAAGTTACCACGGGTCATCAATTCATGGCACATATATGTATAGTAGCTTCCGTACAATGGCCGACTTAAATTCAGACCTTAAATACTCACATCCCTATCAATGGGGTCCCCCTAGAGAAGGGTCCCTAAACAAGGACCCTGAATGTTGGAAGCACCCATACATAGGAGGTTTTCAAGATGTCGCTTGGACAATGCAGAGGATCAACCTCTGTGCTCCCCATGTTCGTAGCATCTTGAATACAGATGCCCCTAAACCCGAAACTCTACATCCTAAACCCTAATCCAGAATTTTGAGTAAACTGGAAGAGTCCCACTCGTGTCACCTTACGTCGCCTTACGTGGTTCAACCACCCAAAAGGGCCGTGTCTCCGTGGGTTCCCGAGTTTGACATTCCTTCGTCTATCAGCAAAATGAAGGTTCGCCCTAACATACCCTAACAAAAGAAAGATTTTTGAACCCGCAACCTCTTGATCAGTATCCTCGAAGAAGTCATTTGGTAGTCATGCTGTCCTTCTCTTGGAGGTTGAATAAGCAAGACAAAAGTCATGCTTGCGAAGCTCCAGGGACCGGAAGCGAAAAGCCACTAGTACCTTGAACCTTCATAGGTTTAGGGTTAAGGGTTTAGGGTTTTGTGTACTGTAGGGGCCTGAATAAATTCACTATGGCTTTGGAGTAGATCACAGTCATATAAGGGCTTAAAGGAAATCAGATTGCACATTTTCCAGACCTTAACATTACCTTGCAACCTTAACCGAGGGGTCCACATAGCTAGAAAGTACATACTTGGGCCCTGGAGTAGCCATATTGGAATGCTCTTGGGGCCCTAAGTATATACCATACAGGTACCTGGACCCTTTGGGTTAGGGTTATGCTGTTTGGCCCCAAACCCAAAATTCCGACTCAAGCTGCAAGCCTGGACTTTTAAGTGCCCTCTGTAGATCCCAAATGTGCTATAGTCTAAACTCCTAGTATCCCCCTTAATAACCCCTATAGTAGTCCCCTATATAATCCCTAATATAACCCCCTTTAAGGAGTTTAGACTATAGCTCAAATACTTCCACCTAGGGTTTAGGGTTTCGAAGCTTAGGGTTAGAACCTACATGGACCAACCCTCCCCCAAATTGACATGGAACCTAAGAAGCGGCACCATAAAGACTTCTGTCCTTTAGGGTTGAGGGTTTAGAGGAGTTTCCAATGTTATTCAGAGAGGATAACTCCTACCCAGACCCCCCAAAGGATCCAAAAAATGGAGCCCCCTAATTTTCCCCTAGTTTCCCCGATCTAGTAATGGGTTCATATTGTGGGGGGGTTCCACTTTTTGGATCCTTTAGGGGTCTGGGTAAGCACCTCTATAGACCCTGAACACAAGCCCTAAACCCTTAAGCCTCGCAAGGCCGTAGCTTAAAGCCTCTGCTGGTCAAGGAGCATGGTGACGGGTTGGGAAGAGGTTTTTTGAGGGATTTTTGTTTGTAGCTGCAAAGGGTTTTAAAGTGCCTGATTCAGGTTTCAAGCCGTATAAGGGTACCTTGGACGTACAGGGGGTTCAGAGTAGGGCGCGGGGTTCAGCTCGTTCTAGGTTGAGGGTTTACCTAGACCCCCCCAAGTACCCTAAAATAGGGTCTATGCTTCTATTTGGGGATACTTAGGGTCTATAGAGGGTACTTGAGGGGTCTAGGTAGGGTATAGTGTTTAGACTCGATTTCTCTCGCCGTGTGCGAGGTGTTGTTGCGCGGGTTTTGATATGTTGTAAGACTACGTGGCGGATTACTAAGTCTGCTTAGTAAGAAACATGTGGTGCTTAAAATCGGGCTTTGCTGGGGATAATTAGTAGGCAGGCTCATTAAGTCAAACGATCATCCAAGTATACACTCGATTATCAGGTGATTACGTTTCATTTCTGGCGACGTGAAGCTAGGGATCCGAGCACCCGGTTTAGGGTTTAGGGTTTACAGCCCTAAACTGAACCCTACACCCTCAGGCTCATGATAAACAGAAGTTCTATCCATTCCTGTTGGAAGTATTGCCGAGAGATAAGCATTCCTAAGGGTCCAAGGACCTAAATAATTGGGTTTTAGGTCCAACATACCATTAACATAGATTATTTGGGCCCTAAAACCCTATGATTCGGGCCCTTGGACCCTTAGGGATTGTTTTGCTAGAGCAGACTTTGCCTGTTCAGGCCACTCTGGGTCTTCTGGAGCCAATTTCACGTTTTGGAGCCAATTTGGATCTTTTGACGCCATTTTGGGCCTTTTGGCGCTAGTTTGAGCTTTGTGGATCCTTTTTGCGTGATTTGATTTTTTGCAACCATTTGGGGACTTTGGGAATTGTTTTGCGCCTTCTGGAACAAGTTTAGGCCGTTTGGAGCCAATTTAGCTCTTGTGGAGCCATTTTTGCGCCGTTTGGCGCCCATTTGGACCTGCGAGCCACTTTGTGTGTGTGTGTGTGTTTGTCATTTTGCCTGGGGGTCCAAGTATGCATATAATACCTACATGGGACCCTAAAGCTTATACATATTTCGTACATTGGATTGAGCTACTTGGATCCCTAGGGCTTGGGTTTCGTCAGTTGAAGAGAGGTGTCTAAGGGTAGGTACGGAAAAAAGGTTGCAAAGCTGGTTGAAAAAGCTCCCAACAGTGATGGGTTGCACGCGGTTTAGATTTAGGGTTTAGGGCTATCCCGCTCCATACTACGCCCCCGGTTCCTCCCTTATTAAGGCTATTTAAGGACAACTAGGCCTATTCAAGGTGGGTAGTAGGTGAACCCGTGAAACACCCCCTGGTTTGAGCAAGATCGCGCGGCAAGGTGGAAAAAGGTCCAAAGATTGCTCACAACTCCAGGAACCCCAGACAATTTAGGGTTTAAGGCTTAGGTTTAAGGCTCAGGGTTTAGGGTTTCTATAAACTCTAATCCCTAAACCCTATATCTCGGTTTGGGGCATGTCCTCGTCAAGCCATATGGTTGGGCATGAACCTTGATGTTAAGGGACATTCTTGGCAATTCCTGCTTCACCCCAAATTGCGTTTCGAGTAGGCAAGTGTTACCAAACCCATTTTATGCCAGGTTTTGGGCATTTCCAAACGGAACATCTTAGGGTTACAGGAAGCGACGTGCAGTGCAAGGATTCCGCCTACCCTAAGCCGTAAACCCTAAACCCTAAACCCTAACATTTCTTTTCATTGCTAGGGATCCCCCCGGGTTGCCGGTACTTTGCATGCGTACGCAAGGTTTAGGGTTTAGGGTTTACCTAGACCCCCCAAGTGCCCTAAAATAGGTTCTATGTAGCTTCTATTTGGGGATACTTAGGGTCTATAGAGGGTACTTGAGGGGTCTAGGTAGGGTATAGGGTCTAGGGTTTAGGGTTTGTGTAGTTATGATCGTGGTTGTCTTGAATACAGCCTCACTCATCAAGATTCGGCGCACTCATAATTAGCTATGTACATGGCATGCTCCGCTTCTTACTAATGACTCCACCATACTACCTCCACTAAAGGTTCCCCCTGAATGAACCCTAAATATGCCTGGTTGGTAACCTACAGTGCTAGGAGCTCTCGACCACCGTGGATTTGGTCGTGCCCAAGCCTCAGAAGCACAAACACAATGCTTGGGATCAGGGCATTCTGCAGTGGATACAAAACATTTGGCTTGGCCCGAAGTACCTTATGCCTTGAGAATTATGGTGCTGTATTGTACAGATGTCACACAGGAGGAGTGTTCACATCAACAGTACTTGGAGGGTCATGGGGACTTAGTAATTAGGTTAATAATTTTGGTAATTGTGATTTTTATATGGGTTATATAGGTTATCAGCCTACTTACTAAGTCCCCATGACCCTCCAAGTAATTCCCTGGTGTACATAGCACTACCATCTTAGGGTCTTACGTTCCATGGAATTCGCCTTTTTTTGTAGTACGGGTACTGCGCCTCATGCTTTCAAAAATAGACTAGAGAGATAGAACAGCGCACATGCGGGATTCAAGACCAGCTTATCGATGTTGACTACCCATACCTTTTGGGGGAGCTAAGGAGCTAGGGATAGTCCATATCAGTATAATAAGGGGAGCTAAAGAGCCCAGGAATCTCGAAAGCCATAGGGGAGGTATCGATGTTGATGTTTTCATCTCTTCCAGGATGACTTTGTATCAGCAAGAGTGAAAACTCCTTGAAGGGGAGGGGCCGTGGGTATATGGGGGATTACTATAGGCGTGATTAAGGGGAATACTAGGAGTTTGGACCATGGCTCTCATATATGTATGTGTATGTATATATGTATGTATACATGTACGTGTATGTGTATATGTAGTTGATCTGAGCGACACTTTAGGATAATCAGGGGTTTCCTCTTATTGTTTCGCAAGGGGACCCACTCATACATGCTTTCGAGATCTTCCGAGGGCCTTCAAAGTACCACCCAGTGGTTTTTGAGGCTTCCGGGTATAGGTTGTAAGGGTTTGGGCGTTTTAAGTGCGTTGTTGGCTGCCTACTGTCACTATCACTACTCTGACTATTGCCATTTCTTTTCCTGTTATAATTCTATTTCTCTTACTATTGCCATTATTATCCCCAAGCCTTAAACCCTAAACCCTAAATCCTGAACCCTAAACCCTAAATCCTAAATCCTAAACTATAGCACGAGTATTTCGGGACCTGCTCGCAGCTTCTACACTTACAGGGAGGACTCCCTGCGAACCCAGAGGCTCCTACGTATTTCCTTTTTGGGTTTGCTATGGGTTTAGGGTTTGGGGTTACCCTAAACCCTAAACCGCGGGTTATAGTATACCACAACAACAATGGAGTACATATGAGCGCTAGGGTACACTCCAAAGGAGTCCAGAGTTTAGAGGTTTAGGGGTTTAGGGTTTAGGCTGCTGCTTCTTAATCTTTATACCTTTTTGGGCCACTCTTTAGCCAACTTCTAGGGTCCAAGTAGTTGCAAGGTTTGGGGCTTATAGGGATTGATTTGAGTTTGGGGTTGCTGGTTCAGGAGATGGGGGACCTTGGTGGAGGAAGAGAAATGACAATTCTGGTTGAACCTATTCCTGAGCTTAGGATACAAGGCGCTTCCCCGTAGGCAGCGCGTTTTGAGGATTTTCTTGAGTCACTCTGGAGTTGGGAAATGCATAATATCCCCTTCAAAAGCCTGCTGCAACCTTATTCTGTTAACCCTTTCACCACTAACACAAGGCGCACCAGCACCAGGAAGGCGTACTTGGACCTGCAGGCGCGGCTCATCCCGTCTGTAGACCGAAGCCTTACCTGGAGGTTCATGCGAGTTGCCTCGGTAAGTAGCTTAGTAATGAGGATAGTTGGGGTTATTATATGGCTTATAGGGGCTACTAAGCTACCAACTACCTGAGATGGGTGACGCGCGCTACCAAGGCCCACACCTTCTTGCCGGGGAAGCGCCCTGTCCCGCTGATGTTTGGGATGCTGGCGTCACGATGTATTTGTTGGTGACAGAGACGCCGTTTGTCACACTACCTCCTGGAAAGCGGCGCTTCTCGGAGGCGCAAGAGCCATTGCTCAACAACATTCAGCATCACTTCCACATGGACTTCGTGAACGCTGACCTGCTCAGCGTCAGTGCCAATGGGTGCTCTTGCTTGGTCTCCTTGGCCCTGTGGAGTTTCGCTTTGTTGCTGAGGAAGCTCTGGCTTATCCATAGTTACTAAGCTACTTACTAAGTCCCCATGAGCCTGTACTCGGAGTATCATGTGACTTGACTTAGTAACCGCCTACAGGTTGGCATGAACCCAGATTTATGATGGTGCTAACCTCTATAGGGTCAGTTTGGGGGTTACACGTAGGTTCCTAAAACAGGCCCAATTAGAAGTAGTTACTAAGTCCCACGAACTTCCAAGCAGAGCCTGATTTTCAAATCAGAGTAAAACCTAAACCCTGCATTCTGAATCCTAAATGAACTAATCAAGCCCTGAACGAACAAACACGTACCCCGAAACGAACTAGCCACTGAACAGCGCATGCACTAGACCCTGAAACCTAATCTAGTGTTTGGCATGTGCCTTGAACCTAACCTACGGAACCCTTGGTGAGATTCCAGGTGTCATATACCTAAACCCAAAACCCAAAACCCCTAAAACACAAACCATCCTCCTGAAAAGGTTGTTCCGTAGGGCCCAGCACGGGAAACTATCCACCTTGACGTCAACCAACTGGGGCAGGCATAGGGAACAGGAGCGAATCTCCATCTCCTCATATCTTTTAACATGTACAGCAATATGTGTGGGTACATAAAAATATACATGTATATATGTTCCCCTTGTTGGGGCTCCATGATTTTTTCATGAGGGTATCAGAGAGTTAGGACTTAGACTTCAGGCCCTAGAGCTTTAGAGCTTCAGATGTATGACCATAGACCCCGGACCCTAAACCCCTAAACCCTAGACACTAAACCCAGAACTCACGCCTGTCCAATTTGGATTTTGCTAGCTGGAATATGCGGGTAAAAGAGGCGCTTAAAAAGAAACTATACTCAGTTGAGCAATGCCTTTGGCTTGGCAGGAGTACGGTGTGCATGCGGATTTGCGTACTTGCTGCGAAGTTTTTTTAGATTCTCGAATCAGTCCTTCTATAATTCGAGATGGACGCTCACTTCTCTGCAACGCAGACATTTCCACAGATGAGCGTGCTTAGAAATTAGCTGCATTCGTCATCCTCAAGTACAGTAAGTGGAAGCTGCAAAGCCTATGTGTGCTCCCTATACGGTAGGTTGGCTGAATAGCGGGACCCCAATATCGACCCTCAATGTGTCCGTCCTTTTTACGGGGACCCGAAAAGGTACACCGAATTTTGGGAACCCGCATATGTCCCTAGAACCCCCTAGGATACTTCTGGAACCCTTACAAGCTACCGGCTACCGACTACAGTCAGGATTTGGGGCAGATTTACAAAACTCTAGGCTGGCCTACTAGGGAATGTGAGCCCTAAACCTTGAACCTTAAACTCTTAAACCCTAAACTCTTAAACCCTAAGCTCTTACACCCTAAACCTTAAACCCTAAACTCTGAAACCCTAAACTCTTAAGCCCTAGACCCTAAACCCTAAACTCTTAGACCCTAAACCATTACCTACATTGGGCTAT
>CAJNIZ010016657.1:0-35004 GCA_905231905.1 Symbiodinium pilosum
TTTAACGCACATACCCATATATATAAATATATATCTCCATTTGTCCATAGGACATGAATGGATTCAATCCCCACTTACCACCCCACAGATAATTCTGTCTTCTTACTCCATTTTCAGTTTCCCTCATGTCTTAGACCGGTTGGTGCTAAACCCTCAATACATAACCTTTGGCAATCCCTACCTATAAGGATCCCGATACATCCCCTTATGAAATGGAGTTTTGGGGTTTTGGGAAGGCATGAAGAGGCAACCTGCCTGTCTGAACCATAGTTTTCAGCGTTTTTCTGTGGGAGCCAACAAGTGGAACGCAAGGATGATTATGGCTGCGAATTAGGTTTAGGGTTTAGGAAAAGAGTCATGAATCCCAGAGCCCTAGTCCCGACAAACCGCAACGGAGCATTATATAACAAGTTCGGGGTTCTGCCCTGAAAGTCCCGGGAGCAAACGTACAATTAGCTTCCATTGGGACAGTTGGGGCTAATTACGACTAGTTCTTTGTGCTACTTGTCAGGCTTCAAGCATGCACAACAACATGTATGCAAGGTCTTGGTTTTCGCTGCGGTTTACGCAGGGTTCGTATATGCATTGGGTACTACCCTCATCGTGATAGTCTTAGACTCAAGAACACTCCTGAATCAGGCTTGAGCTAGACCTTTAACGCATTCAGATCCAATTGCCAGCGAGGGGCAGCATTCAATATATACACTTACTGAGCCGTGGATGCCCCACATACAGACTTGGGGTAAGGTATGGCTTTGGAAGGTCGATACGAGATTTCGGAATTCAAGGCGCAAGCCAGATTCCCCAGATAGCGTTCTGGTGTGTTTTTTCATCAATTCCCCTACTTCCCCTCTCTAGTACCCCAGCAAAGGTTCCCCCTGAATTAAGCACCCGAAATTCCAGACAAGGTCGCTGTACAGTCCTAAAAAGGACAATATCCTCAGCTCCCATACAAATTCCTGAACAATGGATTTCTAACCACATGTTTTGTTTACCAGGATCGTCCTTGTACTCTTAATTAGGGGTATATGGTCCATAATGCTTGGTATTCAGCGTATATAGACTGTAGATGGAGGGTCCAGACCCTAAAGCCTAAGCCCTAAATCCTAAACCCTAAACCTAAGTACCCCAGTAGTACCCTTTCTCCTTTTTTATATCGGGGTCTCCTTATTAAAATTGAATATGAGGAGAAAAGGTACCGGTATTATTAAGGGATTAGTGGTTCAGAACCTACCCTAAACCCTAAGCCTCAACCCCTAAACCCTAATCCCTGACCCCCTGATCCCTGAACCCTAAACCCGAAACCCTACAACGGAGTCCAGCAGAAGGCGCCTTTTTCGGGTCGGGTTTATGGCTCAGGGTATCGGGGATAGTGCAAGCCCTGTAAGGGTGGTGCCCCCTAGTTACATAGATATACTTATACATCCCACAACTTTGACGAATATGGCTTATAACTATAACCTTCTTCACTAGGACTTATAGCTATACTTATCCTCTCTATAAGTTACTTTTACCCCCAAGTTACAATTTATGCGCCCAGATTGATATAAGATGCGTGCAGGCCATTGGGTATCGGCTCCACAGGCTACACCTTAAACCCTAAATCTTAAAACCTAAACCCTAGGAGGACCCCCCCACCCTGTAATAGTGGTATAGTGGGAATATAGTATAGGACCCTAATAGAATCCCTATTCTCCCCTATAGTCACTATTACTGGGTGGGGGGTCCACCTAACCTAAACCCTATAAATCCTACATCCTGAACCTTAAAGCCTGAAACCTCATCAGCCTATGTAACCTGGGAAAGGGACCTGCGGAATGGATCCCTAGAGTAGCCATATATGACGTGGACCAAGTTAGTGGTCAAGGCCTTCGGGTTAGGTTTAGGATTTAGGATTTAGGGTGTAGGATTTAGAGTGTAGGATTTAGGGTTTAGGACATAGGGTTTAGGTTTCCAATTTCCCCTTCATGCCTTCGCTGCCTCCTGGCAACCAGAAAGTTAATCCTGAAGCCTAAACCCTTTTAACCCCTATAAGCTCCTGGTTTGAATTCCATGGAAACTTTTCATTTCCCGTCCCTAGACCCTAGGCCCTTTCATTTTCTCTTCCACTCCCTACAGCCCTGAAACCTTGCAAGACCCCCGTGGTCATAGCGCCAACCTCCAGCCCTAAACGAGAAAAGCGCAAACCCAAACAAAAAATCAGCCCTCACAGATTACTCCCCCAAACCCCAAGCCCAATCTCTATACCCCCCCCAAAAGCCCCAATGTCTACACCCGCAAGTCACCAAAGCCAAATTCTACACCCGCCTGCACCACCACTGGTCACCCCGATACCTACGTTTTTTTCGGCCTATACCTACTAATTATGGGGTTTGATTACTAATAAGCTGTAGGTACCTAGGTCATATATACCCTTACTACCTACTGTTAACATGTTGGGGGCCTTATACCCTTGTTTACGGGTGCAAGGAGGGTCCTGGCAATTCGGATAGTAGCTTCCATTTTCTTTTCCATTATCCCTATATAACCTTATGCTGCTCTATATTACCCTAATGATATCTTAACATTAAGGGTAATTCTGGACTGCAAGACCCAACCGCCGCAGGACCCTTCGAGGCTGTCGACGCCTCGAAGGCGCTTCCGCGGCGCGGCGCTGCGCCTTGGTGAGTGTTAAGGTTTTGTTAAGGTTTTGGGTTTAGGGTGCTTAGGATTACCCTAAGGCTTCAGACAGCCAATGGTAGGTTATTAAGGGTTCTACAGGGAATGCACTGGACTATAGGCTTTGAGATGTTTTGGGGTGCAGCAGCCAGCGCAAAGTAGCTAGACTGTGTAGACATGAGGGCCCAATGTAGGTTTTATTTACAGATGTTCGAGTCCAGTGTAGTCATGGAGTTAAGGGGTCAGAGGTATTGCTTGTAGACTTCGCGTCCCTTTTCCGGTAGGCTTGGATCCCCAGATTACTTTCGCGGTCTGCTTTGGCCCGGAAGCCCCAAACTCCAAACCGGACTGAAGTTTAAGGCATATTTAAGGTTCAGGGTCTTAGGGTTCTATATAGGCACGAGAAAGCTCCACGAGCAGTACTCTCCGCAACGCTGGGGCAAAGTATCCTTTACTTCTACCCCTCCTTATATGGCATGGTAGTTTCCCCAGATAGGGGCAGCCCAGTAGAGACGCCCAAATACTTGAATCCTTACTATAGGAACCCTCAAAAAGGTGCACCTAATTTCTGAAAATCAGTAGGGCTATGTACATAACCCTTGTATCCCCCTTTACGGGTACCCCAACCCCCCCATATCTACGGGGGCCATGAACTTGCGAGCAAGGACCGTGATGGCCGAACTTCGGCTCGGAAGAGCGCTGAACCTCCGCTGACGGAGGTGAGCTTACCTGGATCTCAAAATTTAGGGCTTAGGGTATTGGGGTGTAATATTGGGGTTATGTAGAGATAATAGAGAAGGAAATGGGAACTGCAATATCTCAAAAGTCAAAACTTAAGGTTTAGGGTTTAGGGTTTAGGGTTGACGGTTTAGGACCCAGGGTTTGGTGGTCCAGCTGCCAGCTAGCTTATTTTTGACTCGTTGAGGGTCTGTGGTGTTTTTGGAGTCGAGAGGTCTTCGATTTTGGTGGTGCAAGGACTTTAGGGCTTTGGGGTCGTAACCATGGATCTCGGCATCTATAATGTTATCTACATTGGGCCCTATAGTCTATAACTTGGGTACTGCCTCCACCCAGTAACAGTTGGATAATCAGCATAACCATGAATATATGCAACCCTTAATAAGATCCCTATTATGGACTGTTACTGGACGGGGGCAGTACCCAACCTAAACCCTACCCTAAACCCCAACCCACACACGAATCCCCAACCCTGAACCTTAAACCACATGTCATGTACGCAGTCCATAACTTTTACCTAGTTGAGCTATTTGGCACCTCAGGGATTGATCAAACCCAAGCGTCCACATCTACAGTTATAGTTGGGCTTTAAGTACCTTGTACATCCAAGTACGCAATACTAAACCCTCAACCCTAAGTTACATCAACCACGGCTTCGTGGGGATCCTACAGCGGTGAAGGATTGCTCCATGTGCCAGCCACTTTCAATCTTGCTAATCTGGTAAACAGCCCTATAGTCCCCGTTTAAGTAGATTGACTGTATATATTGTGATATACCCAAAGCCATATTCTATCTACTTAAGGGGTTCTATAGCCCTAAATTCTATTATGCCCTGTTGCAGTGAAGGGATGCTGTATGGGATTCCATGTTTATTGGCTAAGGTTGAGGACTTAGGGTTTACGTAGGATCAGCCTCACCCCTCCTAAAACCGCAGTGGTCATGGTGGCATGGGTGGGCTTCACTGGGGCAGCGTCTACCTAAACAAGACGAATCAACGAAATGTGCGAAGTTCCCTCCGTGTCCACATATGCAGCACTTCAGTATTTTCAGTCTGGGTTATAATATTTTATGCGGGGGGACCCATAAACCCTAAACCCTAGCCATTCTAAGTATTAGGGGAGGGGCCTACTTTGGCAAAGCTTCCTCCCCATGTCCGGGAGAGCCTGCCCTGTAGCTCCACTTGCCATGTAGCTGAAAGGATTCTATCTCCTGCTCCCATCATACTAACTCAGGGTTTAGGGTTCAGGGTTTTGGGTTTAGGGCCCCAAAAGCTGCTATACAGGGTATATAGTGGAATGGAAAAGTAAACAGAAACTACTACAATACTTTTAAGGTTTAGGGCTGGTAGTAAACACCCCTCACACGGGCCCCTCATCCCCTTTTTTAGCTATCCTCCAGAAGAGACCTAGGATCAGAAAAAGACGACATGTTAGGGGTGGGCGGGGTTTTGTAAATCAGTATGAAGGGATTGTTCAGGGTTTAGGGTTAAGGGTTTAGGGTTTAGTAAAGCTGCAGGTACATGGAGTTGCAGAGAGGCCCGCGCTCCCCAGACTTCCCTGACCTCTACAGAGAGAAGGAGCCCAAGTTCTGACGTTGGTTATAGTCCCGCTTCGGTAGATAGAATTAGGGTTAGAGTTTAGGGGTTTAGGGATCCCTATGTATAACCCGTATTCTATCTACTTAAGGGGGACCATATGCGTAAGAGAATTCTACGTCCAACTTTCAGTAGTCGGCTTTATACGCCTAGTCATGTAACCAGTAACTAACTAGGAGCGCCAGCCTGTATTGAACTTTTAAACCAGAAACTTAGCGTCCCTCCCTAAACCCTAATTACTAGACCCCTAAGGTTTAGGGTTTAGAGTTTAGGGGACTAGGGTCTCCTAAACGACTAAACCCTAAACCTAGCTCTGCAAAGCTTTCCTTTCGCAGGTCATGCTGATAAAGCGCAGCTGCTCAAAGAAAGAGTGGGCGAAACGGCTGAGTTGGTTGAGATGCTAGAACCACGTTAGAAAGGGGGCCGGCCATTGAAGAGTATTCTAGGACAGTATAGACATCATTCTAATCCATAAACCCTCAACCCCGAATTCTAAACCCTAAACCCGGCAGCTTACAACGTCAACCTTGGTTTAATGGTAAGGGCTTAGGTGGTTATCAGGCTTAAGTAGGGCTTAGGGGTAAGAGTTTAGGGCTTAGGTTCTTCCATGCAACAAAGATTTGGAAAGTGGGAGTTTGCTCACCAAGGGTCCCTGTTTTTTAAAAAGATAAGCCCCAAGCCCTTAACCTTGAAGTTCTTAAGCAGTAAGGTCTATGCTTCAGGGTTGAAATTCCGAACCTGCCCTACAGCGTGTGTAAAAAGCATGGACCCCGACTTTCTCATGGGGACTGTGCTCAAGGTCCCGTTACAGGGGTTACAGGGCTTATAGAGGGATGTATAGGGTATATACAGTATTTACGCACATACAGGCTACAGAGGGTGGGGGTTGTTCTAAAGGTCCATTGAAGGAGGGGCTATTTGAAAAGCACTCCCGTAAAGGGAACCCACTTCGCGGCCATTTTGGGGACTGGCATGTTGAACAGGTATCACATAGCCACAGTTGACCACCAAACCCTCAGCCGTCAGCGCGAAAAGATGTGGCGGGGTGTGCCGAAAAGGAGGAGATAAACCTGTGCTTAGCCCACTGCATGCGGGATATGCCTGCCTATAGACCTTCCAAATGCCCAGAACAACAGCCGACCAAACCAAAATCATGGGTATGTACAGCTATGTACGCTGTACATGCGGTCTAGTTGATAATCATGTAAACGGTTTGGGGGGAATCAAGTCACACAGCGCATCCTGCAGCTTTAGCTGTCCTCACGAGATTCTTCCTGCCATGCCCTCCCAAGGAGGTCTGGCACGGAGGATGCTAATCGCGGCGACCAGACGGTCATCTCTCAAACTCCCTAAACCCTGAACCCTACACCCTAGGGCCTAAGGTTGAGGGTTTAGGGGTTTAGGGTTTGGGGTTTAGGGTTTACAGTAGGGGTTTAGGTTTTAGGGGTTTAGGCCCTAAAGCCTGAACCCTAAGCCCTCAACCCTAGACCCTATAGGCCCTAAACCCATAACTGCCTCACCCGCCCTCTCCCACATGGTGGCTTATACAGAAAACGGTCTTACACTACTGGCTTGATTTAGCAGGTTCCGATTATTTTCATGGACAACAGAATTCCCCCCCTTGACTTCCTGAGAAACTAGTAAAGCCGGATGAGACCTAAGTCCTCCCTTGAATATCAGGGGATGATGGAGGGGGTTTAGGTGTTAGAGCTTAAGCCCAAAAGACCTATAGTTTTACGGCCTTGTAGAAAATTCTTCATGTAGTTATCCTTACATGAAACCCCAAAACTGAAGGTGCTTTGGGTCCAAAAGTAATGAAACCATAAGCCCTTGTTGTACCCAAAATGAGCTACCGTGCGTTGATACGTGATCCTGCGGGCAGTAAACTCCATGGTGCGTAGTGGGGAACAGGGAATGCATTTAGCGCGGTTTAAGGTTTAGGTTTTGCGGGCCAACTTGGACTATAGTAAAAGCCTCAAACCCTAAACCCTGAATCTAAACTACCACCTAGGGAATAGCATCCCATGCGGATGCCATTTGATGTTTTGGTTTAGGGTTTAGAGATTAGGGTTTAGGGTTTAGAGATTAGGGGCACTTACCTAAGTTCGTTTTTCACAACGCTACTGGTCCAGGGTTTAAGGTTCAGGGTTACCAACAATACTTGAGAGTTGCCTAGGCCGCAAGATTTCCAGAGTGAAGGTTGTCCTACCCCCGCCCCCCACCCAAAGATAAGAAACACACCATGATACACACAAAGCTAACATGAAAACCCGAACGGACCAGTGCAATTTGTAGTTTATCCACTTACTTGTGCTTGAGGTAATTATGGTCTGGGAGTAAGGACAAGGCAGATATAATAAGTCTGTATATAGCAACTATACAGGGAAGATAGTCAGATCCACACCACCTTAGGCACCCAAAAGTTTAGGAAAGGATGCAACTGAAGTCTACATCCAGGCTGCAGCATTCGGGCTGGCATGTCTAGGGCTTTAGGCTAGAGTTTAGGGTTTAGGAGTGCTTGGTGCTAAGACAATGACTCTGAAGCGTGTGGTTTTCCTGTTCCCCCCAATTTTCTTTGCGTCTTTCTTATGTGCACCATATGGCAACCCATAGCAAAGCAGTTTGCAGGTATTCAGGCCCCTACCCTAAGGGTCCATGTACCCGAACGGCATGTAATTTTGACCCAACACGCCTGCATAGATTTCTGTAGTAGGACTAGAGTGCTTCTGATTGGCCTTCTGGGACTACTCCGCGAGTTTGTTATGCAGGTCTGCTGGTAGGTGCAGCCGCATGCGCTTAGAACGCGTTGGAAGCTCTTTCGGAACGGAGCTTCCGTGGTTTTAAAAAACGCCTAAGAATGTTGTAGCGTTGTAATCTAGGAACTGGATTTGACAGCGCTTGGTTTAAAGGCCCGAGACCTTCAAGAAAGCGTGACATTGGTACATACTGAACGTAGATTCAATTGCTAGAGCTTCGAATGCAAAATCTGTATGACCATCTCTCTAGGTGGGGTTGCTCTGCGGGTTATCGCATATACTATCCTCTCCTCACCGCGTTGTGCAATCAACATTGTTCTTGCAAGTATGTATTCGCAAGGGGCAAGTTTCTAGTATGAACAGCTCTCTGGCGTCAAGCAAATATGTTCGCATGTTGGTCTTTGAGCGTTAGACAGGAGAGATAGGGCGGTGAGACCTTCGGGCTCGAAGTCTACATAAAAAGGTCTATAGTCCCCCTTAAGTAGATAGAACATGGCTTTGGGTATATTTTAACAAAATCCCCATATTCCCCATAATTATTCTATTTACTTAAGGGGACTAAATCCGTAATATATATATATATATGTATAAGTCTAAGGGTAGAAGTACCCCATAGTCATAAAATTAACCGAAACCTGGACTGCATTTACTATTACCCAAAACCCTTATTATTTGATTGTTGGGTACATGGACCCTTAGATAAAAATAATAACTACTTATTGGCCTCTTTGGAGAAGTGTGGAGGCATATCTGAAGAAACGGCACAAAATGGATGCTTTCCAGACATGCAAGCTTAGGTGAAGCCAAGTTGGTTGGTAGGTTCAAGGCTTCAGGGTTCTAGAACCCGCTTTTTATTTCTTCTCGCTCGTGTGTACGCTCCAAGAGCGGACAAGAGCAAGCTACTTCCAGGGCGTTGCGGACCAAGTTACCAAGTGTATCGTTGAGTGCCCCAAAGGGACCTAAGTTGCCATAGGGGGACTATTGACACAAACCATGAGTGAAGTTGCTACCACAGAAACCATATTGCTTTAGGGTTTTGGGTTTAGGGTACTTTAGGTATTTTTTTGGACCCTAAACCCTCAACCCAAGACTTTGGCATCATGGTAGTGGAGAAGAATTGGCCCCTCCAGAAAATACTTAAGACACCCCAAAGGGTTCATGTAGCTCTATAGTTTATGGGACCCAAAGTATTTACACAGGAACCCGTTTAAGGCCCCATGAACTACCTACCTCCATGGCCGCCTTGGCTTCGCATTCTTCTTTCAAATTAGTTTAGTTGGAGTTTTGCAGTAATAGGGTTTAGGGTTTAGGGTTTAGTAGTTGGAGTTTTGCAGTAATAAAGCTCAAGAATCCACGCGATACTGAGGCCTACCACTGATGTTTACGGCCTTCCCCTCTTCAATTTGATGAATCTCCGTGATAAAATGCCAAGGCGGACGCATAGAACTGAAGAGTGTGTGCGTGTGACTTACAATGCGCCAAGTCAAGTGCTAAACCGCCAGGTCATGAGTTCTTTCACAACTGTGGTACAGGCCATGTCTTAATGCCCAGAAACCTAACCCAGACCCCTACACAGTGGGGCCCCGCAGTTGCATTAGTATACTTATAGACATTATAAAACCCAGAACTATAGATAATAGGACTTATACCTATACTTATCTCCCTTATAAGTTACTTTTGACCCAGTTATTAGTTTGGGACCCCACATTGAATGAGTCTCTTCGCAACGCAGAATTGGACGCCCGGCTCCCAAACGGGGGATGCACGCCAGATAGGTTCCGTACCATAAAACCTGCCGTCCTCTGGATGGGATTTTGGACGCCACAGCCCACTTTTGTGGCATAAGTGCTCCTGCGCTAGGGTTTAGGGTTTACTGTAGGGCCTAAATAAATACCAGTATGATGGTTCCATATTCCTTGTATACTTATAGTATATAGTACTTCAGATGGACCTCAAAATGATATTGGTAATTATTTAGGCCCCTAAACCGTAGACCCTATACTCTATGCCCTAAATATTGGTAATTATTTAGGCCCCTGTAGTAGCCGTTCTAACCTCCCTTCGCATCTTATGCTGCAGGTTTCAAAATGGCTTTGCGTACTGCTATAAGGAGATTCGAGTACTGCAAGCTAGAATGAGGCATGAAATGGAAAGCTCGCTGACAGTCACTGAATGCTACAGTTCTCTTGGTGAACAAAGCCCTACCAGGTAATATCCTATGGTCCCTTGTTGCATTCTTGTACATGCCACGAGTCCTTCCTAATCTATATGGACCCAACATGTACAGAAAGCACAGTAATCTTTACACGCTTCTTTCCAATTTCGACGTTGGGTTTAGGTAGGGCTTCGGGCAACTAAATCCTTCACCCTAAATCCTAAACCCTAAAACCCTAAATTCTAAACCCTAAACACTAAATCCCCAGTTAACCTTCCGACTCCCAACCTTAAGCCCTTACCTAGGCCTCCCGGATCCCCCCCAAACGGAAACTCTCATCCCAAGAGCGGTTTAGGTTTAGGGTTCAGGGTTTGCTGGTATTCCGGATATTTGGGAAGGGAAATCAAACCATCAATCCTGAGCCCTAAACCCTGGTTTGCCGGTCCGGGAATATCAATTAAGTTGCCGTAGATAGTATGAATACATAGTAAATATACTGTAAAAGATATGGTGTCTCTGCAGTTGCAATCACGTCAGTTACACGGCGTAAGCCGCAGCGTCAATTGCCACGTATGTACAAGAAGTGCTTCCATGTGCTTGTAACTGGTTTTAGATTTCATTCTGGTAACGCATTTTATGTTCTGCAATGGCAATCGCGCTAACCTATCCTATCTGGTTCAGTTCCTGCGCCTCTGGCGACCTCACGCACGACGAGAGTCGAAAAGATGTTCTAAGCAACATGTGGTTCAGGGCTCACTACGCTTAGCAGGATGGTATTTGGCTCTGAGGACATTATAGTCCCCCTTAAGTAGATAGAAAAGGATGTATATGGGGATCACACTATTTTTCCCAAAGCAATATTCTATATACTTAAGGGGGACTATACATGAAAAAAGGGTTTAGAGTCTACATTCTAAGGCTCAGTGTTTAGTCTAGCGTTCTTGGTCTCGGGTGGGTAGGGTTAAGGACTTAGGGTGGGTGTGTCCAGGTTGCAGATCTTTCATCTGCGTAAGAATTATTTTTTAATCTATGAGTCTTCCTGAAGCTCCCTCTAATGCGGAACTTGTCTTTGTTGCGGTGATGTCTGGGCAAAGTCTGACGAGAATCTCACATGGGCAGATTATGGAGAACCCATCCAACATGGTGAGTTCGCATCCCAAAATCACCATTCTGAGCAAACTACGACGACCTCACTCGACCTGACCCCAAATCGTGGTTGAAACAGAAAAATGGTCCCAAACTGGCTCAATCTGAGGTTCTGAAACTGTGAGACACTGGCCAGTTCCAAGCCATTCAGCAAGAAAACCCCCAAACGGCAAGCAGCTGATCCTGGCTACGGTTTCAAGTTCCCACTTGAGCAAGAGTCTAAACGCCTAGTATCCCCCTTAATACTCCCTATAATACTCCGCTATGTAAGTTCCTATATAACCCCCTTGGAAATCCCTTTTAAGGAGTTGACACTATAGTTCACTTGGAGTTTAGGGGTGTGGGTCTTAGAGCCTGTAGAGGTATACAACAGGCACAAAAATCTTCCAAAGTAGGAAGCCATGCTCAAAGACCATGGCTATGCTTAGTACCCTAAGGGACCATGTACCCAACAATTTGGGATTTTGGGTTTTGAGCAATAGTTTTTGTAGTGCGTATTGGGTACTTGGACCCTTAGTTTACAAGAATCTCTTGATGTCCGCTTGAGGTTGTCAGGCCCGTTGTGATCTTTTTTGGTCGCAGGGGCTAAAGGATTCTTGAGCCCGTTCCTTACGGTACCAAAAACGTGCTGGGAACATCTGGGGGCATAAGCTCAAGCGGGTCAAGTCATCGACGTTTAGTTGCGCACACGTTCGCTTTGTTGTTGTTTTAACCATTTGGGCACCATTGTCTTCTTTGTATCTCGTCCTCCCTCTCCTGTCCTTTTCTGATACGTGTCTCCGTTTTTACTCGCTGTATTTCTGCTTGGCAACGTCCGAGATCCCCAAAGAACGGCGGAACCTCTATTCAAAGGCAAACAGGAGGTGGCCGGTAACTTGGCAGAAGCTTCGTGAAAGGCTTCTGTTAACCCTTTCGTCTTCGAGATTCGTCGAACCCTGTCCGCCCTTTCACTTTGTAGTCACCACGAATTGCCCAGGGTCGACTAGGTTGGTCTTACCCTTCTTGGGTTCGTCTATCGTTTGTCCTTCCACGTTCTTCCTTGTTCTACCGCCCTTAGTGACCCTGAACCCTAACCCTCGACCCTAAACTCATAGTGGTAGGAATCTTGCCACTGCTGGGTCAGGCAGAACAATGTTGTCATCGGCTGCAATGACGGCAGTGTCGTAATGTACCAGGCCACCCGGGTTCTTGCCCCCAATGCTTTAAAATAAGCATGACCAATTTAAAGAAAATCGGTTAAGGGCTTAGGGCACAAATTTTGCCACAGTCCGCTACACCGCTGACATGCCTCTCTGCATTCTTCGTACGGTAAAGAGCGAACCCTAGCTGGACCCTCCGATGTCGTTCTTTTTGGGATGTGGGATGGGTTCAATGCAAGGCCTCGGTAGATGCAGGGTAGACAAAACGTATTTTGTTATCCTCTAGTCCCTCATAATGGTTATTTTGTACAGCATTGGTTTTTTGCAATATCACTACCTAGGGTAGACTCCTAAATCCCGGGAAATGTCACCATGCTACTGCAGCAGCGGACGCGCGGGAATCCTTGCTAGTGCTCACGGGGCAGTAGAGGTAAAATTGATATTAAGTATCTTGCATGACCCTAAAGTGCATTGAACCTCAGGTAGTCTGGTATCATGGCATACGTTAGGTGGACCCCCCACCCAGTAATAGTGACTATTATGGATAATAAGGATTAAATTAGGGTCCTCTTATATTCCTAATATACCACTATTACAGGGTGGGGGGTCCTCCTAAGGCATACGTCATGCAGGACTTTTAGCTTCAACAGTCTCATGGCAAAAAGCACACTTCATTTATAGGGGAGTAGCTCAAATGCTTTCCCTTAATCCTTACTAGGGTTTAGGGTTTAGGGTTTAGGGTCCCTTTATAAGGTTAGAAGTATGGGCTACATGTAGGGTATATAGTAGGTATATAAGGATCCCAGGGTTAAGGGCCCATACTAGGGGGCCATGGTTTCAACCTTAGACCTTAATCCTTACTGGTTTGAAGCCATGAATTTCACTTGAGTCCTCAAGGGGTCCCTACAATGAAAAACCCTATGCTTCAAGTCCGAAACCTAAAGCCCAAAATCGAAACCCTAGACCCTGAACCGTGCTTGTCCTTGCTCCGTCTGCGCTTGGTAGGAATAGATAGCGGCACCCTAAACCCTAAACCCTAAACCCTAAACCCTGGTAAGCCCGTGAGCCAGGTAGTCTTCTCCACCGTGCACGGGCTGTACCAGGACTTGGTTCTCGAGATGAGCAGAGCACGCAAAGTCAGGTGTATAGTCCCCCCTAAGTAGATAGAATATGGCTTTGGGTATATTATGGTATATTATCATAAGATCCCCATAAACCCCATATTCTATCTACTTAAGGGTGGCCATAGGTTTGGAGTACATTTTTGTGTTAAGGGTTTTCAGCGTTTGTGGTGTGGAGAGTAGGCTCCTGGGACCAGCGTAGGACTCATAAGTCTTGGGGTTTGTAGTGATGGTGTTGGGTTTGGCGTTTGGGCGTGTTGTGGTTGCCGTATTGCATATGACCTTTTATATGCTCGCGCTTTCTGTAGCGAGGGCTTTGCTACCATTATAATAGTATTTTCTGCTGAGGGTGGCAACATAGTGGCATTTTATCGGCACCAGGGGTCCCATGCTGCCCTTCGCCAAGAAATCATCCAGACATTCTAGTGACCCTAAACCCCTAAACCCTAGACCCTAAATAGTAGTTTCCATTTTCTTTTCCATTATCCCAATATGACCCCTATAGCCCAGTATGTTATAGTAGCTTCCATTGCGTGTTCCTTTATCCCAATATAACCCCAATATGGCCCCTGGCCTGCTTTGGATTAGGGGTTTTGTTTTTGGTCTAATGTAGACCCATGATTACTAAGCTCCCTCCTTTTAAGGGCCTGGATATTAGGATCCTTATCATAATCCCCTAAACCCTAAACCCTAAACCCGGGTTTCTTCAATTGCACTTTGAGTTGTTCTGTCCTGCATCTGTGGCCATGCAGAATGTGAATGAAGGATGGGAAACCTGGAGACAACCTGATAAGAATTGCTTACGGCGTTTAGGGTTTAGGGCTTATAGTCCCCCTATTAAGTAGATAGAATATGGCTGTGGGTATATTAAAATAATAAGACCCCCATATACCCCATATTCTATCTACTTAAGGGGGACCCTAAACCCTAAACCCCTGGTAACTTTAGGTGAGCGAAGATTTGTATGTGTCTGAAGGATCGCTACGCATACCGGGATGTGATGACGGATGCCTGGAGCTAAGCCTTTAAACGCTAAGCCGTGAACCCTGAACCTGTGCGGGTTGACGGATTAGGGGTTTAGGGGGCTCAAGCTTTAGGGTTTAGGCTCTAGGGCAAAAGTTGAGATTTTCCTGGGGATTTCTGGCCCAGAAGGACCATTTATGGTCCGAGGTCCTCAGCCTCCACAAACAACTCGGCAGGCAACACTGTCGCCTAGCAAGCCAAGGTTAGGGGTTTAAGGGCTTACGTAAGGTGTAAATAAATCTCCCGCATTTTCAGAATCCGACCTATCATTGACTCAAGCCCCGAATTCCAAAAGCCCAGCCCTTCAGCCCAACACCGAAACTCTAAAGTGTACATGGCGGTTGGCCAGAAAGAGAAGGCCAAGAGATGTAATATGGGGTGTTATCAAGGAATTTGGAGCGGGCAAGGATGCTTCTGTAGTATCTAAACCCCAAAACCCCCCCTAAACCCTCAAGCCCATATAAACTTACCATTACTTAGGGTTGAAAATTTTCCTTAATCTCAAAGTTTCAAATTTTCAAAAAAAAATAGAATTCCGGCCCCCAAACCCAAAGTACCGGTAATGCATCTAAGCCCTAAGCCCTAATCCCTAAACCCTAAGCCCTTAAACCCTAAACCAATCTCATTGGCTCCGACATGGCTTTCCTCAAGGGGCATGGCGGACCCACATGCTGTCGGCTGATCCACCCTGGATCGGCCGGAAGTGGATTCTAACTTCTGGATGCCTACTTGTTGGACATCTTACAGGTTTTAGAGTTTTGGGTTTATGGTGGTGTCCCCGAGTTGCATCACTATTCTTTATAAAGCCCATAACTACAGTTAGTAGGACCTGCAACTACGTATATGTACCCACCTTATGAGAGACTTAGAGCCCAAGCTATACCTTACGGACTCCGCACTATGAAGTAACAAGGACTAGGATTTAGGCTTTGCTTGCCCAGAGAGCTTTCAAATTCACACCTTGGGTTTAGCATTTGGGGCGAAGGTTGGCCGGGAATCAAGGTGTATGCAGTGTACACATTTACTCATATATATATATATACATACACGTTTGCCAATTCACACCTTTATTGTTACTTATTAGCTTACTTATTCATATTTAATGTGTACATACGAAGTCTCAAATTCAGGTACCATTCGGGATATATGGGGATGTGCAGGGCTTGGGTTGCAGGGCTTAAGGGGTTGGGCTTGAGGGTTTGGGGTCGAGGAGCTTTGCGCTTAGGGCTTGGAGGTGTAGGGTAGGGGACTCTAGAGTCCACGGTGGGGTTTAGGGTTGAGGGTTTCGGGTTAAGGTCTTTCCAGCTACCACGTCCAACTCCTAACCTGTAATTCCTCGACCCTAAGCTCTTAAACCTTGTTGATCGAATCGAGTTTCAGGTGAGTCGCTATCAGGTGGGTATGCTTCTAGGAGCCTTAACCCAAAGCCTTAAACTTGTCGCAAAAACCAGACCCTACATGAGCCAAATCCCCAGCCACGACATCGCAAGCCATCTATGTATACATTTACCGACAAATCCCCATATAAAGGGGTAACCTTGGCATCCCTAGGCCCCAAATTCCTAAACCCCATAAACGTATAACCCTAAAATCCTAAACCCTAAGGGTTAGGGCCCCTACTTCCAGAAGCCCCAAACCCTGGAACCCTAAAACCCTTTGAGACAGGGGGCTATCATCCGAAAAGTAGTCCCTATAGAACCCATTATTGTAGTTTCCAATTTCTTTTCCATTCCTTCATTTCCACCCTAAACCCTACACCCTAAACCCTATAGTAGTTTCCAATTTCCTTTTCCATTCCCGGCTAACCAAAGGCCATTTGTGAGACCAGGTGTGTAGTATTTTATTTAGGAATACTATGGTACCCAATATAGAGTAAGATTATATCCTCCATTTGCGGTATAATAATTTCTATACGGAATAAATCGTACTAGGTTCAACCACCAAAAAACACTACTCAGGTTATCATCCAGCATCTGGTTACAGAACAGAAGGTCCGGATCAGATGTAAGGACCCTGGCGGAGCCATCCTGGGAAACCTTCTAGGGTTGAGGGTTTTAGGGTTGTAGGGTTTTAGGGGTTTTGGGTTTAGAGATGTAGGGAAGGGTTTAGGCTTTCGGTCTTTAGAATGTTTTGGGTTCAGAGTCATATTAGGAAACCCCATGGTAGCCTATTACTCTTTTTGGGTCGTGGGTCCTTCAACAAAACAATCAACAAGTCAAAGGGCACCCTTAGGGTAATATGATTACTGGGCTACCAAGCATCAGGATCAGGGCTTGGAGTTTCAGGGCCCTCAAGTTCAGGGCTGTTGAAGGTCTAGGACTGAGATGAAAAAGCCGTTTAGGGTTTCGGGTTCAGGATTCGGATTCAATGGCTTAGGGTCAGGGTTGGAGGTAGAGGTAGGGCTTAGGATTTGAGGTGGTATTTCTGAACGTGGGGGGCATGCCTTAAGCCAGAGGTCATCTTCCAAACGTTGGGCTATTCAAACTTTACCCCCCTTTCTCCCGTTCCCCACAATTGACCAATGACGCCTCACTAGGTGCTTTTCAAGCCGGAATAAGCAGGGAGCCAATATACTACAGTAGTTTCCATCTTCTTTTCCAGTATTCCATATAACCCCAATTTTTATGCTTAGTCGTTTCCGTCTTCTTTTCCATTAGTAGTACAGGATCTTACTTTAGGCTTTTATTCATTTCTTTGGGCCTATAGCTTGAGTGGTGCCCCCCTACAGTAACAATTGAAACAGGTCTTACTACGGGCTATACTCTAGCTGGCTCCTATTGCCTGACTGTTACTGTATTAAGGGGGGGAAATGGCCCAACCTAAGCCCATAACCCCAAACCCCAAACCCTAAACTCCTTTGATGAACCCTTTGGAAACCTGAAACACGTGGATTAGTGAGGTGGACCCTTCACCCAGTAATAGTGACTATAATGGATAATAAGGACTGTATAAGAGTCCTCTTATAGTCCAATTATACCACTATTACAGGGTGGGGGGTCCGTCTAAACCCCAAACCCTAATATGCTATAGCAGTTTCCATGTTCTTCCCCAGTATCCCTATATAATGACCTAGGATTAGAGTTTAGGGTTCAGGGTTCAGGGATCTCAGCTGAGTTTGGGTATGAGCGGCGGCGTTGTCATGTGAAAGTCGTTTTTGAATCGATGCCAGACCTTATAAGCCTGTCGGAATCTGGCAAAGCGGGGAGAATTATCACAATGGAATACCTGTTAGGGCCCCTCTCACAGGGACCTTTGTCAAAATCGGGGGATACAGTATTCCAAGCTTTAGGATTGTATATATGTATGTATATATATATAATATCTTAGTTGGCTCAACCGCCAAATACATTATTCCAACTCGAACTCTGTCATGGTGAGCATGTCAGAATTGAGCTTGTTCTCCACCCAACCAGCTCATCCTAAACCGCCCTAATGCTTAACCTCAAGCCCTGCACCCTGAACCCCAAGCATTCAAAGCACCTGCAGGACTACGTCAAGAAAATCGCCGTCTATCGTGACCGGCTGGCTGTACAGTTGCCAGACAAGGTGCTAGCAAAATGAGCCCTAAATCCTAAACCCTAAACCGTGTGGTTCAAGGCTTGAAGGTTTCGGATGAAGGTGGCTGAAGCATCAGAGTGTCCGGTTTGGGGGAAGATTTAGAACGATAAGGTTGGTTTAGGGTTTTAGGGTTTAGGGTTTAGGGTGAGGATTTAAAGCCCTAAACCCTAAATCCTGAACCCTAGACCCTAAACCCTACATCTTGAACCCTAGACCCTAAACCCTAAACCTTCAACCCTAGACACTAAACCCTAAACCTTGAACCCTAGACACTAAACCCTAGACCCCTAATCCTTACAGTAAGCGTTGATGAATTCCAGTCTTGATGCGACTTCACACCCCCGACCCCGGACCTGAACCTCAAACTGGGGATTTCCCAGAATTTGGGGTATAGTCCCCCTTGAGTAGATAGAATATGGGTTATATTGGGATAATGGAATATTTGAAGCTACCTTTTTAGGGTTTACGGTTTAGGGCTTAGGGTATAGTCCCCCTGAAGTAGATAGAATATGGCTTTGGGTATATTATAACAAGATCCCCATATACTCTACCTTCACGGTTGTTTTAGTTTAGGGTTTAGGGCCCAGGGGTCGGGGTTTTGGTGTTTAGGCTTTAGGGCTTGGATGTCCTTGTAAGGATTGTCGTATTTGGGGGTTTATACTTGGGTTCCGCAATGCAGGAAACTGCCCATGAGTGTCGCTTGTGCTCAAAACAGGTAGACATTGCTGTTGCCTCAGCAATCCCTCCTCGTGTAGCTACTACTGCAATGTAGGGCTCCTAAGTTATGATGGATTATAAGTAGCTTATCAAGGGGATAAGTATATTTATAAGCCCTATTAAATATAGTTATGGGCTTGATAAAGTAGAGTTATGTAACTAGAGGGCACCACCCTGTAAGCATCACCTCCTTATCCGAGTGCCTTTGCCGCCTCAGCCGCAGCTTACTAAAAGCAGTGCTGCATGACCCTAAGTACCCTAAGCCTTACAAACTACGGGACTACAGACCACCATAGCATACTAAGGTCATGCATGATTTCTAAGATCAACACAGTAACCCCACCTAACGACAAAGGACCCAGACACCATGCTGCCACATGCTTTCTGTTTAATATGATCAGCTAGAATGATACAATCATACAATCCCTGCACATCCGAGAAGCACCAAGCATAGAAGAGCAGCCGCTGAAAAATCCCATATCTGGCACGAAATGTATTACAGGGTCTAGGGTTTAGGGCTTAGGGTTTGGGGTCTAGGGTTGAGGGCTTAGGGTTCAGGGTTGGGGGTTCAGACCCTAGACCGTAAACCCGATGTGGTGCTGAGTACGGAATGAAGGAATGGATCCCTAAGGTAATGTAAACACATTCTCTTATAGTTGTCCGTATACCCCCTTCGCACGGTTTTTGCGGAGTCCCAGGGCGCAACACCAAACCCTACACCCTAAAACCCTAATCCCTAAACCTTAAACCCTAATCCCTACACCCTAGATCCTATAATACATTTCATGCCAGATGTAGCATTACTAGAACGCCCGCCTGAAGGTGCTCATCTACGAGGTCTCTCATGAAGATCCCCTGGACATGCACTATAAGAGCCTCTGATTAGATGGCAGGCGGAGGTGTGGGCTACAACTGGCAAGAATGATAGCGAAATGTCCGACACCCGAAAGCCCTAAACCCTAAACCTAAACCCTAAACCCTGAGCCGTAAACCTTACATACTTTTCAGTAACCCCGGTAATCTCCTTCTTGGTAATCCTTCTCAACCTCTTGGGTCCTGGAGATTACTTGCATTGTGAGAAACGAAACTTTGTGGGGCATGGGATAAAATGAGAACTTTGATTTTCTGTTTACAGGATGCGCAGTTGCCTGTAGATGTTTAACTTCTTGCTGCAGTAGTCAGTTTTTTCCTTTGGGGCTTGTGCTGGACCCCTTCTTACTTCCCCAGGCATCATGTGCAAGGTTTGGAGTGGAGCGTTCGCACGCCACATCTTCAGGGAACAAAGTAATGCCTCCCCATGATATTAAACTTCCCCCGCTCCGATATTGAATCTGTCCTTAGTGTTGAAAGATCATGTGTTGGGAAGAGTTAATATTGGAAGGGGTCATCTTTTTTGGAGGGGGTGGGGACTGCCAGTAAACCCCTAATCTGCCTGAACCCCTAAACCCCTAAACCCTGGAGTACCCTAAACCCTAAACTCTCTGAACAATAGTTGCCATGGCAAGAACCCTCACAGGTAGGGGTTGCTGAAGGCCACTTTTGGAGTCTCTTCGCAATAAGGATTACAGTGTGCTTGGGGCCCCCTTTGAAGATTGTCTGGGGCGTATGAATCTACGGCGTCAGAAGCCTGTCTGTGCGATGCTCTTCTGCTGTCTGGGTCTGATGATGTTCTTGACTTGCACCGAGCATCCAATTTGAGGTCTGGGTACCACGAGTGCGTGCGCATGCGCTTGTGCCCCAAAACCCAACTGCCAGTCAAGTGGTCACCAAGCTGTTACAAACATCTTAAGCAGAGCCCTACACAATACGTTTTACACTAAAACCTTCAGTCTCTTATTAGCAACTAACCCTCAAATCCTTTAACCTCCAACCTTTGGCCAAGAACTCATCCTAAGTGAGTGTGCAGTATTGTATTCGATTGCCCCCAAAATAGAGATTCCATTCTACACTTTTTTGTGGTATTTTATGAGAAGAATATGTTCTCATCGGATCTATCACCAGACCTTCAGCCCTAAACCCTACCTTTTTCCGTTACAAGCTATTCCATTATAGTCCCCCTTAAGTAGATAGAAATTGGCTTGGGGTATATTATAATAAGATCCCCATAAACCCCATATTCTATCTACTTAAGAAAAACTGTAAGCTCAGGAATATTGAAAAGATCAAGCCCAGAGCTCAGCTGCATGAACAGAAGGGTTTAGGGTCTAAGGGTTTAGGGTGTTTGGGGTTTAGGGTTAAGGTTTAGGGTTTAGGGGTTTAGGGGGTTTAGGGGGTTTGGGGTTTGGGGTTTAGGGGGTTTGGGGTTGAGGGTTCAGGGTCCCCTTAAATATTAGGGTTAGGTTTCAGCGAGTCAAGATGGCCGCTTAAAGCGTTTGGTCTAGTAAGCGTGGAAAAGGGGGTTCAGGGCTTGGAGGCAAGAGCCCGCAGCTTACCCTTAACACCGTATGGGGATAGGCTTTTCGATATGCTTTTTGGTGAGTGTATACAGGCTTCCTCGGGAACCTTGGTTCGATTGAGCCTCCAATTTGGAAATTGCCGGGCCTCCAGTTCTCAACTCAAGTTGCCAGCACCATTTTTTGCAAGAGATGTTGTGGGACCCAAGAGTGAGAACCAAAAAACCTAAACCCTATCCGTGCTCTTGATTAACCCTAAGGGTCCAAGGACCCAAATGATAGGGTCTTGGGGCCCAAATACTATAATATTAATTGTATTTAAGGGCAGAGGCAGTTTTGGGCTCAAGAATCTATAGACTACGGTTTAGGGTTGAGGGTTCTATAGATTGAAAACCCAGTATTCTCAGACCCTTACGAAATAGCAAGGTTTAGCTTTGAGGTTTAGTTTCAAGTCGTAGGTCTCTTGGAGCTAAAGGCTGAATTGTGAAGCCTCCACTCCCCAATGAACATGCTCATTCTGAGACCCGAATTGCTTTTAATCTCACTACATTGGAATTAAAGGCTGAAACAATGCTTCGTTGAGCTACCCTTTATGAACCTGGTGTGAGAGGATCTTTCTTTAGATAAAGCCGCTATAGTAACAGCAAATCTTGTCCGGGTCATTAGTTTAGCATCCTTTTTGATAATTAGAAGCCGAGCCCGCAACGATAAATCTAAACCCTAAATCCTAGACCCTAAACCCTAAGCCCGAAACTCAAGAATGCCCAGGCAGAAATTTGTTTGCTCACTGCTTGTGGCCAGGGCCTTAGCAGCTTCAAGGGCTGCGGGCTTTGGAGTTAGTATACGATTTCAGGGTTTAGGGTTTAGCATTTAGGGTCATAGGGTTTAGGGTTTAGGGTTATTGAGAGAAGGATGGGGGTTAGGGGACGGGATTGGGGTGGGTTGTGGAGGTCAATGCCAAGTTAACAATGAATCTGATCTACCTAGACCCTCACCCAAGTAGTGTCCAAGTAGATTCCAAACCCAACACATAACCCCTTTAAATGAGCCACAGCCTAAACTCCTAGTATCCACCTTGATAACCCCCGTAGTAACCCCATACATAACCTGCTTTAAGGATGTGTTGAGTATAGCTTAAGATTAAGTGAGTGGTATTTTATTTGTGGAGACTACGGTACCCAATATAGAGTAAGATTCTATCCTCCTTTGGGGTATAGTATTTTATATAAGGAATATAATCTTACTAGATTCAACCACCAAAAAATCACTACTCAAGTGGAGTTTAGCCTATTTTCCGTTTGCTGCTCACCGCCTACCAGGCCAGTCTCACACCAGGCAAGTTTCTAAAGCAAGAACCTTCAGCTTAGAATTCCGAGCTTGAAGCTCTAAAGGGTTGAGGGTTTAGGGGTTTAGGGTTTAGGATTCGCGTCACCTGGACCCTCAAAGTACTGATATGTAGAATCATTGCCTGTTTTTTGACCATTGGTATGGGCTTGGGGTCATTATTTCGGCTAGACCCAAAGCCAATATAGGCATATACAGGGTTTCTCAGTGCCGATGCTGCTGCTGCTGCTGCTGCTGCTGCTGCTTCTCCTCCTCCCCTGCTACTACCAACGCTGCTCCTCCTGCTACTGCTACTGAAGCTGCTACTGTTACTGCTGCTCCTTCAGACTTCCAAGTGTTGCCTTGTAGATGTCATGAGAAAGCGGCATCTGTTTGGGTCGCACGGCTCAGGTCACTACGAACCACATCATTCTTTGCCAGGACAGTTTGTCATTAATTGCCCGAACTCATTTTGTGCAGTTGGCGTTCTTACTTGCACGCTGCTGGAGGACTCCAACTCCCAGATTATGGTCTCCAGTACCCTTCTAGTACCCTTGAATAGGGATTTGTCAAACAGAAGGGGTAGGGGGATGGTCTAGGTATGGTTAGGGAGTCGAACAGCAATAGCGAGACGGTATTGCACGGAGTTCTGCCTTTTGCATCTGGCGCCTCCCAGAAACTTTCCTGTGAAGGCTACCGGATATGTGAATTTGGTGGCTTCCATCAATATGGGGACCCAATGTGGAGCCCAACTAAAGCAGTCCTTGTTATGGAGACACCCCGAAAAGGGACCCCGCATTCTTGGGCATGCAATCGAAAGTCCTAGACTGTGTGCATATCAGCCAGTAGTACTGAACAGTGAGACACATGGTAAAGTTTGAGTTAGACTCAGACAAGGAAACATGGAACACCATACATGAGCTGCAGTCTACATTCCTTAAGGGGGAGTTACGTAGGGGATTATACAGGGCACTACTCCACGGGTTATAAGAGGGATAATACAGACTATAGCGAACATATAGGAGTATTCATTGGCAGACCGGTCCCTTTTGAGAGGTACCTGCAATAAGGATTACAGCATTTCGGGGGTCTATATTGGGGTCCCCTTTTGATGCAAAGTAACTACTGGAAAGGTCGCCTTCTAGACTAGAAGGAGCATCCAAACGTTGGAATTGCACATGATCAAGGGTCCAAACCCTAAACCTTACACCCGGGAGACCTTAAAGTCCAAACCCCAAACCTTAAACCGGGGAAGCCCTAAACCCCAAGCCCCAAACCTGAAACCCGGGAGATGGGCATGGTATCCTAAAGTATACCCAGGCTTACCGTATTTCCTATATAGGGACCCCAATTGGTAAGCCCTGGCAGCGCTGGCCTCTTTTAGGGTGCCCGAACGTCCTTTTCAAAGGCTCCGAGGGTCTAGGGTTAAGGGTAACCGTACAGCCAGGGACCCCATAAGATTAACCTCAGCAGTAGGGATGCCCTATCAAGAGGCCTATAAACCCTAACTCCTACACCCTGAACTCTAACCCTTTTAGTTTCCTGACAACATCTATATGGTAGTTTCCCTGAATAAGGGGACCCCAATATAGACCCTAATATGTTATAGTCCTTATTATAGGGATCCCCAAAAAGGTACCCCTAATTTAGGGAAACCTCTATATTCCCCATCGGGCGCCGCCACCTCATACCTGCAGTGTGCAAACTGAAAGTCCTCAATTATCCTCCAGACTCAAGCCTGAAGCCTGCATGTGAGCTAACGTCTCCAGTCCCTAGGGGGGTGGTATAGGGTTTAGGGCTTAGGGTTTAGGATTTGGGGTTTAGGATTTGGGATTTAGGATTTAGGGATTAGGGTCTGAACTCCTTGAAGGGGGGCTATTTCGGGGATTATATAGAGGGGGTTAAAGGGGGGGATACCACGAGTTTAGACTCGAGCTCATGTAGCTGCTGGATAGACGGGATTTTCAAGAACGTGTAGAAACCCCCCATAAGCCCACAGTCATCCCTCTGTATGAGCTACTGCCAATGTTAGGGTTACCAAGGGGCCATTAAGGGTGGACATAGGGGTCTGGAGTAGAGTAGTATAGTCCCTAACATATTCCGTGACATCAGCTACATTAAGGAAACACAGGCTGTAGCTCGTATCCTCCAGTCCTGGGTGCGATCTCCGTTGTTGTGAGAATTCCCTGAACCCTAAACTCTAAACCCTATAGTCCCCCTTAAGTAGATAGAATATGGCTTTGGGTATATTATAATAAGATTCCCACATACCCCATGTTCTATCATATCTATCTATTTAAGAGGGACTATACCCTAAATCCTAAATTATAAACCCTAAACTATACCGCAGCAACAGCAGGAGCGAAAGTTGCAGCTCTACTCTTTCCAGGGAGTTCTGGAAAGGGCCAGGGCCTCAGTTCCAACAGACATGGACTCGAAGCCCCAAAGCCTTTCTCAGCTTTGCTGACATGTGGTAGTTTCCCTAAATAAGGGTACCCAAAAATATGCTAGTTCCCCAAAACGGCCCCCCAAATCTTGGGAAACCCAAAGCCCTGAACCCTAAACCGTAGATATCCCTATGTCCCCTATATCCCATGTAAAGGGTCTCCCTAATTTTGGGAAACTACCATGCTGGGTCTTAGGGATATTCACCCGTGCTCTCCGGCAGTCAGGTGGCTTCTAGGCTTCCTTAAAATGGTTTAGGGCTTAGGGATTTAGGGTTGAGGTTTGAGGGTTCAGAGGGTTTAGGATTTAGTGTAAGGCAGTGCAACCCCCTTCACCCCCGAATAGAAAATGATGGTGCGACACTGGTGGCAATTATCTCTTAAAGCCTAAGCCCCATTTTGGGCGGAGTGGAGGGGGGCATGAGACGCGGGAGGGAAGTCTTTGAAGTTCAAAGAGACCCTTGACATTGTCCCTAAACAAAAAACACTCCTTGGGGTTCACTTGGAGCCCTCAATTTCTGGTAACCCGCATACAGGGATTATGTAGGAGTCCTCACGGGCTTACGTAGGGAATCTGCTGTTTAGATCTTCTACCTGTATGTACGAAAAAACCACCCAAACTCCAGAGATGTAGATTTTAGATCTCTAGAAGGGTCCAGGTTGTTCTGCAATCTCAGGAATGGAACCTCGATGCGTTGATCCGCTACATCAAGGCATCAACTGCAAGCACCCGCTAATGCTATGTGTGGTCCTTTTAAAGAGGATTGAAGGGCCGGTGGGGCGTGATAGGGTCTATAGTCCCCCTTAACTAGATAGAATATAGCTTAAGATTCCCACGTACCCCATATTCTATCTACTAAAGGGGGACTATAGAGTTTTAAGTTTCAATGCATCTACGCCTCCAAATAGCTCAATGTAGCGAATATCTATGGTGCCCATTGTAATTGTAGGTACTATTTATGGATTTAGAGCCGCAGGGTAATGTAGAGGCCTACATTTAGATAGTGCGATAGCGCTCTGGGGTATATAATCTTATAGTTGTAAGGCTCATGAGCGAACATTGCTGGCAATTGCGAGGGTTCCTGCAGTGACCTTTGAAGTTTAGGATTACCAGGTGGTATCCCACTGTCCCTCACAACTCATACTACAGATCACGGTAGTACATGAATATCTGTAGAACTATACCTACCCAGCACGAAACCTCTCCAAACCCTACCTTATAAACCTCAAACCCTCAACCCTAAACCCTGAACCCTAAACATGCCAAAGAGACCCGAAACCCTAAACCCTGAAACCCCACAAGCCCGAAAGCCCCACAGGAGATCTGAACCGAGAGCCATCTCACTACCTGGACCCTCCTTGTACCCCTCAGCAGGGGTATATAGTCCGAAATAGCGGGTATGTGGGATGATATATTGTAGTTTCCCAAAATAGGGGGACCCCAATATAGACCCCCACATACTATAATCCTATTATTGGGACCCCAAAATGGTACCCTAATTTTGGGGAAACCCACATATATATAACTATTTCTATATATATATACATACATATATATATATAAGAATTGATGGAGGGTCCAGGTAGACTCTTCTTGGAGGTTCGTGTGCTGTTTTCACTTCGTGCTGATGATTGTTTGCATCCCAGGTGTTCTATATCACGCGACCTGGGGCGCTTTTACAATCGGTTTAGGGTTTAGGGTTTAGGGTTTAGGGGGGCTATAGGTATACTTATAAGTAGAACTATAGGCTGTACTGTCGAAGGACCAGTCCCAGAAAATCTCAGTATAATGGGGCTGCTGGGTAGCCCCAATCCTCATGCAAAAAGGAACCCTGAACTCTAAACCCCAAGCTCTAACCTCTACACTCTGAACCCTAAACCCTAACCCTCAGCCCTGACCTAGGCCTAAGCTTCAATCATGAAACACGAACCCTAAGGCTCAAAATCCCCAGAAGACCATATGGACTTTGGGCCCAAATTCCTTCAGATATGGGTCCCTAAAGCCTTACTGTAGGGTAAATCCACAAACCCACGTCGATCGCTGGGAAGCCCTTGGAAGGTAGTTGGTGGCGCGCCGAAGCGCGAGGGTCTCCTTGTTGGCCTCAAGAACGGCCATGTCATGCTCCTTGGACAGGTTCAGGGTTTACCTAAACCCCAAAAGTATGTAAAATAATAGCCCTAAACCCATAATAATAGCCATAAAGGCCATTAATTTACATACTTTTGGGGTCCAGGTAGGGCTTTAGGGGCTAGGGTTTAGGTTTTTAGGCCTTAGGGGTTTAGGGTCTAGGGGTTTAGGGTTTAGGATTTTAGGGTTCAAGGGGTTTAGGGTCTCGGGGTTTGGGGTTCAGGGTATAGGGTTTAGGTTTTGAGGGTTTAGGCTCTCTAGGTGGGTGCTGTTGATCATTAAAATCCTTTCTTGACCTTCTAGTGAATACCATAAATCCCGAGGTAGAGAGTACTTAGGGTCATGCAGGATCTCAGTATCCAGCATATGAGCCATAATCTAAACTCCTTAGAGCGGGGGTATATAGGGGACTACTATAGGGGTTACTAAGGGGGATACTTGGAGTTTAGACTATAGCTCATATAGGTTTCGAGATCGCTTGCCTGGACCCCCAAGCTGAGAAGAATAAGGTTGGGGGCCCTGATCTCACCCATTTCCAAGGTCCAGACAGAGGTGTAGGGCTCAGGGCTTAGGGCCCAGAACTCGGGTTTACAATAAACCCAAAACCTCAAGGTTCAGGGTTTAGGTCTGAGGGCTTCTGATCAAACCCTAAACCCTAAACCCTCTAGTTTCTGTTCAGGATTGTGAGGTTCAGGGCTGTCGGGCTGCCCCAGAGACTGCAGCGGCAGTCTTGGTAGGGTAGGTGTGATATCCTCTACGGTGGCGGCAGTACCCATGTAAACCGTAAATCTTGCACTTGACAATGAGAGAATGAGAGAGTGAGAGAGAGAGAGGGAGAGAGAGAGAGAGAGATAACAATGCGGCGAACTCTGATCCCACCCAGCTTTCGAACCCATCGGACCTTTGCCTGCTTGGGGCTGTGCCTCAGCCCTCCCCAGCCGGGGGCGGTATAGCAGTGAGAAGAAGAAGAAGTTGACTGAAGCTTGCAAAGGAAAATCTTTGTCGATAATGCCTTTCCAGTGACGCTCATCAAGCAGGCAGGAGCTTACGATGTAGTGTTTAGGGTCTCCTACAAGGTTCCTGAAAATAANNNGGTTCCAAATCCCTTAGAGTTTCTAGTTCGGCGTTGATGGTCTTGGGCTTGGGGGCGTTGGGTTAGGGTTGATGGGGCTAGGGCTTTTGGGTTCAGCGTTTGGGAATGGCAAAACAGGGTAAAATGCTTATTACAATCCTCTGTAGAACCCTTCTGGGGTCCACATTTTTTGTTGTGTATATATATATATACATATATATATGGTAACCCCCCAAGACCAAGGGGGGGAGCATATATATATATATATATATATGTATATAATATACAGTAATATGATGTACACATATATATATATGTATATACACATATTACATATATATATATATCTACACATGTACATATTATATATACACACACGTACACATATACAGATATACATATACATATATCTACAAATACATATATATATATATATATACGTATATCCCTTGCGCCCGTAGGGGCCCTCTACTTCAGAAACCCCATTTGGGTCGGGTGCTTTTAACCCTAAGCTTCAAACCCTAAGTCCTAATCCTAACCCTGACCCTACCACCCCCAAAACCCAAACTCTAAACTCTATCCTAAACCCAAGGCTCTACGCCCTAAACCTCGAACTCTAAACCCCAAAGCCGAGCTGCACTGCGGGGCTCAAAGTTGGGTGTGACGGTTACCCGGACCCCAAAGGTAGGTAAAATATTAACCCTAAATCCTTGAAAACAGCCCAAAAGGCAATTAGTTTACATACTTTTGAGGTTCAGGTAAAGGTTTGGGGTTTAGGGGTGATGCTTCGGCTCACAGCCCGAACCTCCAGGTACACGGTTGTTACACGATACTGGAGCCCTCGGCTGTAAGTCTAGGGTTCCGGGCGTTGGCGGTTTAGGGCCCAAAGTCTATAGATGTTACCTAAGTGTTCTTCCTTTTTTGGGGGCATTTCGACGCGTAGAATAGCTACAGAACCATTGAGCAGGTTTTAAGTTCGTCTAGGCCGTGCCAAATCTCGAACGCTCAAAGCCTTGCTTGGCTCACCAGAAAAAAATTGGTTGTGGCGCACATGTGACATACATCGACTAGGGCGTTTCCCAAACAAACAATCCGTGTAATTTCCTATGAGAGAGGTCCGACTTTTTTCCCGCATAGCCCTGCATATTTTTGTGAATGTCCCCGTCGTTATGTTTAGGAGCTTTTCTTTTTCGGATTCCATGATTCTGATTGTGGTTGTTATTCTAGGACTTTGTCAGAATACTGTACCCTGCTATGGGCACCTATTTCAGACTCGTAACAGACGCAATGATCAAGCTTGCCCGCTAAGCCCAATGCTCCAAAGACTTACCACAAAGCTTGCAGCTTTGAGTGGAAGTTGTTTAGGGTTTAGGGTTTAGGGTTTAGGGTTAAGTTGTCTAAAACTGTCTTATCAAGAATCCTCAGCCGGGACCACTAACCTCCCCAATGGATTTCTCTGGGGTCCTCCAGGGGGCTTTCCCTTGTACCATGCAGTTTAAGGTTGGAGGTATGGGCCTAGGAAAATATGTTTATATGTGTACAGACACGTGCACGTACATTTATGTGTATATACACACACACCTGTTAAACTATATATATATATATATTAAGTCCCAAACCCGAAACCCATATTAGGTAGAAGGGGGTTGAAGGGAAACCAACCCTAAACCTGCTTCGAAAGGCGACCGCAGTTCGGTGCCTCGACCTCTCCTGCAGGCTGGGTTTAGGGTTTAAGGTTTGGAGTTTAGGGTTTAGAGTTTAGGGTTTAAGGTTTGGAGTTTAGGGTTTAAGTTGATGGTTTAGAGATTAGCTTTTAGGTGGGGGCATCAACTGTCAAGGCATTGTAGGGCTAAAAAAAGAGCGGGATGTCCGGAAACGTTTGATTATTACTGTGCGCTTACCCTTGCTGAAGTTTATTTAATTGAGGATATGTTCATTTCGCTCTGTATAGCCAATCAGCAGCTAAGATTTTTCTCTGCTGATTCCAAGGCAGACGGATTGAGTTGGTTTACAGGGTTGTGCCCTCTAGTTCCGTAAACTGATAAATCCCGAGCGTTACTTAACAGGACATATGGCTACACTTATCTCCTCATTATAGCGAAAGTGATAACTAAGGGGCACCACATTGTAGGGATGGTTTAGGGTCTTACTCCTGAATCAGACCCCTACACTGGGTGCGGCACTCTTCATGACAGACCCTTGATGGTTAGGGGGAAGGACTTCAAACCCTAACCTGTGATGTCGAAAATCTATCCGTCCGGAAGTATTGGATATGTTCAGAATGAACAATGTTTAGCCGGCTGTTCCTTCAAGCGTATCCAGCTTGTTTGCCAGTGTATAAGGTTCGGATTCATGGACATTGATCGATAGTGTTTTGCCACGTTACTTCTCCACGGAGCCTCGCTACGTATGGGGACCTTTATGAGCCCCATGAGCTGTATGGCATAGTCTATGGGTCCAAGTACCCAGAGAAAGGTGCTTTAGGTTCCAAATGCTTTAGTTTGATTTTTGTTTATATAGGATTTCGGAACCTAAGCAGCCTTGTCAGCCGGGCTTGATTTTCGTGAATTTCATTTCAAATTGGAGCGGCCGGAAAATTCGACCCTTGTAGTTCCTGGATTCGCCACATGTCGTGTTTTGCAGCAATATAGGGGACTGTGCCGATTTGGATAGGATTCTGGGATAACTGCGGACTACGTAGGGATGGCTGTGTGACCCTTCCATGCCAGGAAGATCTCTACACGTCAAGTCCCAGACTCCAAGGAACGCACAAAGCATGCAATCCACAACAAGGACAGCACTAGTAAGGGAGAGTGGGTCCCCAGGATTCTTAATGGTCCGTAAGATAGTACCTATGCACCCTCATTCGCTCCTTGTTTGGGGGGTGGGGACTTAGCAAGTATACCCATGACTCCTATAAGCCTTATAATACAGTAATCCCAGTCGTCCTCGCTGTTAACTAAGTTCCCCGGACCCTCCAAGTCAGCGCCAGTAATTTAGTATGCCCTAAGCCGCAGGCGAAAAAAGCTCGCAGTGGTTGACGAGACATCCAATCTGCTGGTGTGCGCGCCCCAGATCAGCGTTTACCTCTCTGTGTCCATGGTTTCGGCTCCTAAGCCCAAACCCTAAACCCTAAACCCAGATGTCCCCAACTCGGCCCACTTTCACATCTTGGCTTCTTAGACAGAAGAGCCAGTTGATGGTCTTAGGGTTTAGAGTTTAGGGTTTAGGGTTTAGGGTTTAGGGTCCCCATTTCTGAGTGCGCTATGTCTTTTTGCGTTGCAGATTACGATATGGTAGTTTCCCAAAACAGGGGGACACCAATGTAGATCCCCAAATACTATAGCCCTTATTACAGGAACCCGCCAAATGGTACCCCCAATTTTAGGAAACGAACCCCCCATACTTGCTGTGAGGTCTATAGGGCTCCCGGTGCCTTCTGTCTGCCTTTGCAATCATTGCCTTTAGGGTTTAGGGCTTAGGGTTTGGGGTTGAGGTTTGGGGTTTAGGGCTTAGGATTTAGGATTTGGGGTGTAGGGTTTAGGGCTTAGGCTACAATCCTCACGAGGGAACCCCACAATGTTCCACTGTGCTCTAGCATATCGCCAGGAAACCGAATTTCAGGCAGAGACTGGCAGGCTACAGCACATACACTAGAAATAGCAGTAGAAGTAACACACCATGGGTTTTACCTGGTCGTAGTCCTCCTTTAGTAGATAGAGGAAGGGTTTGGGTATACTAAAACAAGATCCCCATATACTCATACTCCATATTCTATCTACTTAAGGCGGACTATAACTTGGATTTCCCCTACCTAGCTTTAACATACTCCTGACAAGTTGACGGCCTTACAAGTTGACCTCTATGTGGGTCCTTGTTGGAAAGGTTTTTGGTTGTTGCACTAGAATCCAATAAGGCCATAAGGGTCCAAGGACACCAAAAAATAGGGCTTTAGGGTCCAAATAACATGTATATCATAGTCTATGGGCCCTAAAACCCCAGTATTTGGGTCCTTGGACCCTTAGGGAGGAGATTAAGCACAACAGCTACTCATAGCCCGTACAACGAAGCAGCTATGGGGTCCTGAGATTCTTCCACCTCCTGCCAGACGTAAACACCATGTTTCGTAAGGAGATTCGGCAACCGCAACCCCTAGCATGGAGAATCCAATGGAAAATGAAACGAACACTTGGTTTCCCAGACTTTTGGGACATGTATCGGATTAGTCATATGAAATTTGTTTTCTGACCGAGGTAACCAAACCCCTGATACATGTAGCGCGCAATTGTGTCATGCCTTTGTGTCCCAGACGGATGAGGACGGGCTAAGTTGCAGCGGCCTCACCCGACCTCGCCCCTGTGGTGGATATGTGAGCCATAGTCTAAACTCCTGAAAGAGGTTTATATAGGGGATTGTATAGGGGAGTATTGTAGGGCTATTAAGGGGGATACTAGGAGTTTAGACTATAGACCATATGGAAATGGACGCTTTAGCTCAGGTCTTTGAACTGTTCTACTTTCACGAGTGAGGAGAAGTATTCCTGCATGCTCAAGCCAACCCCGTCACAACGCTCGCGGTACTGCACGGGTAAAGTCGCCTTCCTGAGTTAGCTGCCCAGGTATGACCTTGACACGCAGCAATTGCTGTATCAGGCGATGTGTCCTGAGCTTGGTAATCTGGGCTGCTGTTAAGGAGTTGAACTTAAATTAAGTTACCATAATGGGTATATATAGTAATGAGGCTTTTCCCAACATAGTAACTTCATTTAAGTTCCTTAGCAGCAACCCAGTAATGTAGGGTTTAGGGTTTAGGGTCCATGTGCTTTGCAGGCATAGCTCATGCGTAGTAGCGGAATTGCTGGGGTTCAGACATAGCTACTTCTCAAACTGACCGCTGCGCAAATCTTACTTTAATCTTTCTGTAAGCCTTACATGTCCCTTGGGTTTCTAGGGTTTCTAGGGGTCCCCCCATTTAAGGAACACATACCAGTTTAGGGATCAAGCATATCCAGGTTCAGGGTTCAAGGGGGAGGGCTTGGGCGGCTTCCGACTTGCAAGTGGGAGCTTCTCCAAACGGGGGAGGGACTCTTCAGAAATTCGAGGCATACATGGGGAGTATAGACGGATTGGGGGGTCCTGATTGGGGATTATGCGGGGACTGTTCTTGAGAACCTAGTTAGCATCCCATAAGCCCCAAACTCCTAAACCCTAAAGCGGTTTGGGGTTTAGGGTTTAGGGCCCTAACCCCTAAACCCCTACGGATCCCAACCCCTAGACGCTAAACCGCTAAACCCCCTATGGATCCTAAACCCCTAAACCCCTAACCCCTGTTGGTGATTTAGCAACTCTCAGCCTTCCAGTGCGCTGGCTGAATTGCTTGTGCTTGACGGCAGGTAGGACTGTATTCGGCTTTTTTTACTCCCTGGTGCTTAGGAGGGAATTGTGGGATGGATTATAGGGACTATTACTGGGGATTGTATAGGGACTACTACAGGGATCCATTCCCCCATTCCCTCCTAAGCACCAGGGAGTTTATGAGGAGCAGGTACTAAGCAGAAAGTTCTTGAAGCCTCTTTCCAACCCTAGGTGGCTGTGAAACCTGCAAATTTCAGGTTTTTCAAAAATATGGGCCTCTCTTTAGGGGAGTCTTTAAGATAATCATCATAGTCTCATGGTATATTGGGATGGGCTTGGGCCCTCTATTCGTACCCCTTAAACCCTAAACCCTGATCCCTAAACCCAATTGATTCCTGGCAGAGACCTCTTCTCCATGTATCCGTAGGATATATAGGGTTTTTTTGGGTTTAGGGGTTTGGGTTTAGGGGTTTGGGGGCTTGGGGTTAGGGTTTCAGGGGACAAGGGGCCGAAATATGAGGACTGTATTGGTATACGGTACCTCGGGAAGACTCTAAAACATTCGGGAAGGTAGTAAGGCTGCTGTTACCCTGTTTTGACAAGTTGAGGTGCTCCATGATGGATCAAAGTCGAAACTCGAACGTTGGAGGTCTTAAATCCCAAGCCCCGAATAGAGTCTACAACGGCTTTTAGGATCAGGTTGTTGCTTGAGGTAAGGTTTAGAGTTTAGTGTTCACGGCTACCAGAACTAAGCCCTCAATAGTTATTTGCTCTGCATGAACTATGGGATAAAGACAAAGCCCAATAAGGAACACGCATTCCATTTTACAGAACATCCTCTTAAGGAACTAGATATGAGCTATAGTCTGAATTCCTGGTATCCCGCTAAATAACCCCTATAGTACTCCCTCTAATAACCCCCTGTATAACCCCCCTTTAAAGGAGTTTACGTAGACTATAGCTTATATAGCTATGGTACTTCGGACGGAACCTGGTTGAGAGGAGCCAAACGCCAACAGCGTTGCCTGGAACACTGAGATGGAGGACAAGTGCAGCCCAAGGTTTAGGGTTTAGGGCTCAGGGTTTAGAGAGTTCATGCGGCTTAGCAACGACTTCTTCAATTATTATGTCCCTTTGAAGAGAGTCTTCGAGAGACATATAGCATATAGAAGGTTCACTCGCGGGACTTAGCAACCACTTAAAACTGGGTTATCACCATGTACTTACACTTGGGAGTGACCTCTACAAGTAGAGTCAGATGGGTTCAAGTGGGGCTATAAGCCCAACTTTAATGACTTACTATGTCCCATGAAGCCCCAGCCCTAACACTCCGTAGAACCTCTTTCACCTGGTTTCTCTCTGGAAGCCCTGAAACGGAACCCAGTTCACCCGTTTCATCCACCCCTATAAGGGGACCCAGGTATGAGCTGTTAACCGTACATACTAAGTCCTATGAACCTCCCAGGAAAAACTTCCAAAATATCAGAAGGGTTCAGGGTTTCGGGTGTGCGGAGGAGAGGGGAAGGAGTAGTAGTAGCAGTAGTAGGAGTAGTACCAGTTAGCGGTAGCAGTAGTAGCAGCAGCAGCAGCAGGAGGAGGAGGAGGAGGAGTAGTAGTAGTAGTAGTACTAAACTGTAGTTGCAATTTGGGCTGAAGCGAATTCCATAATGGCTTTTTGGTGTTG
>CAJNIZ010016657.1:42888-52888 GCA_905231905.1 Symbiodinium pilosum
CAAGGCTCTTAACCTGTTGATCACAGGTCCTTTTCTTCTCTACTTCTGAGCCTTCAAAGGGTCTACGTGAAAAAGACACTTCTCGATTAAAGATAGCGTGTCATCCTTGTGCATGGGGCCTTGCACACAGCGGAGAGCCAACAACTTAAACCTAACCCGCAAACCCCAAGCTCTGAACCTCTAACCCCTAAACCCCTTACCCTTCAACCCTTAAACCCTGTAGCCTAAACCCCTGCAGCCCTATTAACCCTCCAACGAGAAGCTAGTGTGCAATTCCAGTTTCATTATCCTTTGCCGTTTTCCATTAAGGGGCGATACCTCTAGTGCAAAGCCCTTAAAACCCTGAGCCCTAAATCCCCAACCTCTTATAGGGACTAACCCTCTACATAGGAGCCCTTGAGTACCCTATATATGGAGATTGGTCTAAATTCCCTATAATACGGGGTCCTATATTTGGGTTCCCATTATCATACGGGGCCCTATATAAATTTCTCCATTTTGGGAACAGTAATTTCGGGAAACTTCCATATACTCCCGATAGAGTCCTTATTCAGGGTTGTTCTAAGCCCTTAAACCCTACACCCCGAAGCCTAAATCCTAAGCCCCAAACCCCCAACCTAAACCGAAACCCCCAACCCTAAATCCTAAACCCCTAATCCCCAACCCTAAATCCTAAACCCTAAATGTCCCAACCCTAAATCCTAAACCCCAAACCCCCAACCCTAAACCCTAAACCCCCAACCCTGAACTCTAAACCCTTAAAGCCTTACAGGCAGATTGGAGGCTCCTGGCCTTGGATGCTCTGCAAAGTCTCAGATTCGACATAGCGCGGAAGGCGCTGAAGGGTTGAGGGTTTGTAAGGCCTATAGGGGTTTGAGGGGTTTGGGGTTTGGGGCTTAGGGCCGAGGGCCGAGGGCATACAGGGCTCAGGGATTGGGGTTTCTTGGGTTTAGCTTTTAGGGTTTATACGGTTTAGGGTTTAACTGGGTTTACGGCTGTCTGACGGGAACTAGAAGTAGGACTGTTTGGGGCGAGTGCATGTAGGCATTATCAAGCAATAATTAATGGTGAATGAATTTATTGGGTGTCCAACTTGGGGAAACCAAACCCTAAACTTGTTGTTGAGAGATCCCTGAAGCTGTATAGCTCATATAGGGGATATAGGGGATAATGTAGACCCATGATTAATAAAAACCCCCTCTTTTAACGGCCTAATTAAGGGGAGGTGGTTATGAATCGGGGGTCTACATTATGAGCGTATGTAGAGTTTTAGGGCTTTGGGCTGTGGACTGACCTGGATTTCGCAATCCAAATCACTATGGACTTTGGTTACGTTGATCAGTAGGCTCCCAGGAGGCACTACATTGCAGGGTCCGTCTAGACCTCCCAGATACACTAATTGACCCCAACTTCCAACCTAACCTTAAACCCTAAACTCTAAACCCTTAACCCTAGCCACCTTAAGCTTCATGATGATGGATATTCCGTGTGCGGTCCGGGAACCCGGATTTAGGATTTAAGGCTCCGGGCGTGCATGAAGCGGGCTGCAGGCTCATACGCATGAAGGCTTAGAGTTTAGGCTTAGGGTTTGGGGGATTTTGGGACTGGACTCTTCCAGAACAGCTAAGAGCACCTTTAGTCATCCCGTTTGGGCCAGAGTAAGGTGGTTCGGTCCTATTCAACAAACCAGTCCACTCACGTGCATATGTTCTAGGGTCTCAACTCCGAAAAGGGGGTTATATGGGGGATTAGAAAGGGGATTACTATAGGGGCTAAGGGGGTCAGTAAGGGGAATGCTCGGGCTTAGACAATGGCTCATATGTTCCCAACCATGAAGCTTCATGGCGCACTAGGCGGACGCACACGCCACGCCGTGCGCAAAACTGGTCCAGAAATCTTCCATGTCCCACACGGTGCTGGCAGAATATTTTCCAACTGCAAGGTCTGAACATGACCTCTGCATCAGAGATGCTTGTGAGGCTAGTCTGCCTTACTCTTGCTCTTACTACTGCTGTTGCTGTGGCTATAACTGGACCTCCCAAATATGCATAACCATAGCCACTGCACCATTGTTTCAGGGCTAAAGGCCACTATTGTGAGTATTTGGGAAGTTTCCAGAACCTAAACCCTAAACCCTCATTATGGGGATTCGAGAGGTTTAGGTACCACCTACTATTGTGATGGCAGACTGGGCAGACCTAAGCGCTACGTTTAGCGTTACAGTATTCAGTAGTACCCCTGAAATCCTGAACCTCCAACCCTGCGACCTTAGCTAGACCTTAGGTGGACCCAAGGTGTAGGGTTTAGGGGCTTAGGGTTTAGGTGTTTTATTATAGTATACCTTAGGTGGATCCTCCACCCTGTAATAGTACGCATAAGTTAAAAGAGAAACAATATTGGGGTCCTCTTATAGTCCTATTTATCCCACTATGAGGGGGTGTAGAGGGTGGGAGAGTCTACCTAAGCTATACCTAGGGTAGCCTAGGTGAAGACACCAAAGCACGGGATGCAACCCCCACTTTCCCAGGTACATGGGCGACTCTAGGTGCAAGCTAAAAAACCCGAAATCATCAATCCTACAGCCCTTTGAACCCTGAATTTTTAAACCCTGAACTTTTAACCGGTGCACTTCCACTTGGTTTGTAGGGTTTGATAGGGTATATCCTGAGGACAAGGGGCCCTAAACCCTAAACCATATGTATATATATATATATATTCCTGAGCTTTGCGCTCCCAGCCCCCCCTTCACCACCCGCCAATGGTATCCCCCCCCCATGATATGCCTCAAAAGTGCCAACAGTCACCGGGATGAGCCCTCTCGGGGTCGCCATCCTCGTTACTGTCGTGACCATATATAGATAGATAGATAGGTATAGGTATGTATATATATATATATATGCAGGTCCAACCTCAGAACCGTAAACCCTCAACCCTTTAGTCCCCCTTAAGTAGATAGAATATGGGGTATATGGGGATCTTATACCCAAAGCCATATTCTATCTACTTGAGGGGGACTATAGACCCTAAGTCCTAAACGCTAAACCTTAAACCCAACTGGATTTAGGGTTTAGGGGCCTTAATATTGGAGAATCAAAGGGAAAAGAAAACGGAAAATGAGATACAAACTGGGTTTGGGGTATACAGGCCTTAAATCCTAAACCCTTTACGCTGACGCAGGCCCAAAGCCCTGACCCTAACCCTAAGGGTCCAAGTACTGAATACTAAGGTACTTACCCAACAATTACTATTACCCAAAACCCAAGTACCGAATTATTGGGTACATGGATCCTAAGCCCTTAACCCTAAACCTTAATATACCTCTATATATTCCCTTGGAATGGACCGAATTATTGGGTACTTGGACCCTTTGGGTAAGCCCTGAGCAGGCCTTCATCCGAATCCGGGATGTCAGGTCTGGGCCTAAGGTTGTTTTCAGCGGTGCCGCTACCACACCCTGGTGCCTACCACACGGGTTTAGGGTTTAGGGTTTAGGGACAGACCCCTGGGAGGATCTAGAAATTAGAACCCCTAATATGGTACCCTATACTACTATTGGGTGATGTCTAGGAGCCCTTAAGGGGGATCTACTGTTTAGATCCGCCCAGCAGTCTGGGTAGCAGGGGATGGAAAAGACAGTGGAAACCACTATTATAGGGTACAGGATTTAGGACGTTTAGAGTTTAGGGCTCAGGATTTAGGACTTTTAGAGTTTAGGGCGCAGGGTTCGGGATTTATAGTGCCCCTGAAGTAGATAGACTATGGGGTATATGGGGATCACACTATAATGTACCCGAAGCCATGTTCTTTCTACTTAAGGGGGACCCTAAACCCTAAATAGTAGTTTCCATTTTCTTTTCCATTATCCCAATGTAACCCCCATATTCTAGCTACCTAAACGGGGACGTCAGGGTTGAGGGTTGAGAGTTTAGGGTGCTTTGGAGGGAAAGGGGGAACGGGGTGTAGGGACCATTATTGGGGATTCTCTAGGGGTTACCATGGGGATCCATGTTTTCATACTCCTTACTGGGCGCAAGGTAGACCAGGACCTAGACTGCAGTCAGGTGTTTAGGGTTGAGGGTGTGCGGCTTGCACTCCCCCAAACAAAGATGGAACCCCAGGAAGGGCCTGTGTTTGGGGGTTGACTTGAGTTTTCTTGGACGAGGTTAGATGAGCGGCAACGCGATGGCAGGTCATTCATTATACTGCTTTTGCTTGTGGGTTTAGAAGTTTTACGGGCTCCTAGACCCTCCATCTACACTGCAGATACCTTAAATACCCACTCTTGGGGACCATATGGGTGGTTGTCAAAATTATGTTCCCTTCTTGGATCCCCATTATAATACGGCACCTAATACTTAGGGTACCCAAAAAGGGACCATAATTTTGACAGCCACCCATATAGCTCCTGGTTATTAGGGTCTTCGTCTGCCTAAGAGGAGTTGCGACTTGCTAACTACCTGCAAGCCCTGGCCTCCTTGCATCTTCCCCGCGGATCCCTACACGTGTTTAAACGGGGATTCAATATGAGCCATAATCTAAACTTCTGAAAAGGGGGTTGTATAGGGCATTATATAGGAGACGATTATAGGGGTCAGTAAGGGCCAGTAAGGGGGATACTAGGACTGTAGACTATAGCTGAAATTGTCCTGATTATAGACAACACGAGTGTTGCGTAATACGCCTATGTGTTCAGGACCTCACAAGGTGGGAGGCACCATCATATAGATAAGTACTAATAAGTTAGGGCTCTAGGGTTCAAGACTGAGGGTTTAGGCTTTAGGGTTTCCGTACAACAGTAGCTTAATTTCAGTTCCTTGACAGCAACCCAGAAAGCCCCTAAATCCGCTGGCTTTCACATGAAAGTCTCTGCTCAGACCTGAATTTCAGTAAACCCTAAACCCCTAGCCCGGGATGTTCCACGAGTCTCTCTTTCCGTAAACCGCGTATTTGCCCGTGGATACCCATGATGTACAGGGACATTCAAAAAAGGACAACTAGCTGTCATAATCTCGCAACTTTTCTGCTTCTTCTACGTAGAGTTTCCCATGTAGCTGTGCTTCCTAAACCCTAAACCCTGAACCCCTAAACCCTAAACCCCTAAACCCTAAACCCCTAAACCCCTAAACCCTAAACCTTGACTGGCCCTAGAGACCTTCTCGGAGCCGCTCCGGAGCCTTTCTTGTGTTGCAAGCTGGTCAGGGAGATGCCAGGGGACTCGGTTTAGGTTTCAGGGCATAGGGTTTAGCACAGACTGGGTTCCCTTATGCATGAAGTGCTAGTTTCCATAAATAGGGGGATTCCAATATAGACCCCAAAGTATTATAATCCCTAAGCCCTAAACCTTAATAGGGACCCCTGACTTCCAAACAAAAACCCAGGTCCTGCGTAGGGGCCCTAGAAATCCACCGAACTTGCCTTTCGAGAAGCCACCGACTTGGAAGAACCTGAACCTCGGCCTCCCATCGCAGATTTAGGGTTGAGGGTTCAGGTTGGATACTGCCCCCACTCAGTAACAGTTGGAGACTAGTTATCAAGTGGTTATATATAGCCCTTAATCGGACCCCTAATATAGACTGTTACTGGGTGGGGGCAGTACCCAAGGTTTAGGGTATAGGGCCAGCATTGCGCAAGTCAACCCAATGATGTTTTCAAGCAATGCGGGTCCCCTTTCTGTACCCAAGATACTCAAGTCTGCACTCTTAGAACATGTTTGTGGTTTGGGAAGCCCAGGTATATCGACCTGCTGAACCGAATCACGCAGCAGTGCCGCCGAGCATGTTTGTCAAGCTTACCATCAGGGCACTTGCGACATCGGTGCCCCTGAATTATGAGTCGGGGTACAAGTAACTCACATTAGGGATATGTCATCAGTCCCATACGTTATAGTTCCCCAAGCCATTTCTAAAAGCCTACTTTACTTGGGTGCACGTGCATGTAGGCCGTTCGTGGAGAGACGCTTGGGAACTTTGTGTTTGGGCAGCGTGGCATGTTTGAAAGGGGCTCGAGGGTGTGTAGACAAACGCCATCAGAGGATTTACACGTGCATTTGAGGGTGCAAAGAGGAACAGTAACAAAACCGTTGCCACTGATTCGTGCTCTCCAAAGAATACATACCTATGCCCCAAAGTTTCTGTCCCAACCCATCATCGCCCCAAGTATGTTCTGTACCTCTGCACACACACTGGGGATTCTTGGTTAGGTCTTTCTTCTGAGGCTGCTTCCGACACCTAGAACCCACTTCGCCCTGAACATCATGGCCTGAAAAGAGTCCCTTGTAGATGCCTGTGCCTTGAGACGAGGCCCATATAGGATCCAACCGTTCAAAGTGAGACAGAATATATTGATCCCAACAACCGTGAACATAAGCGCTGTGAGGTGCTTGAAAGCATTCTGCGTCAGCTTGGAGAGGGGTTTGGGTTTAAGGTTGAGGGTTTCGGGTGTAGGGTGAATAAGAAACCTATAAACCTAATCATGGACTTAATCCCGAGACCATGAACCTAAACACTATACAACTTTAAATCTTAACCTGAATCTACAAAGTTCAAGAAACTTCAAACCTATACACCAAAAAGTACGACGCAGCCCTAAACCCCAAACCCTAAACCCGTAACAGGTATGGGCAAAAGTCTAGCCTCAGTCACGATGAGGAGATGCTGGTCACGGCGCAGGTCCCCTGAGGGCCACATGTTTAGGGTTTAGGGTGTAGGGTTTCGGGTATAAGGGTCCAAGGACCCAAATAATAGGGTCCTGTTAAAGGGGTATATAACTATATAGGGGTGCATAGGACCCAAATCTTAAGGGTTTGGGTCCCAAATACCATTAATATTGTAATATTTGGTCCCTAAAACCCTATTATTTGGGTCCTTGGACCCTCAGGGTAAGAGATTGCTAGAATGTGTCCAATTTGGACAAGCCATGACATGCAGGGGCCTAACTACTTTTCAAAGACGCGCTCCCGCAAAGTTGGTCAGTACTGTAGGGTTCCATGTAACTAGGGTTCTCAAAGTCCAGGTTTTAAGATTTGGGGTGTGGAGGGGTAGGTCTTTGTTTTTGCTTTAGTCATTTCAGGTTTCAGTGCGTTTGGTGCTCTAAGGCTTACGACAGGATGAGCTGTAATCACAACATGTGTAGAAGGAGCAGCAGCAGCAGGAGAACTTGCACCCTAAACCCTACCTGGGCAACCTGAGCGAACTGGAATGGTTTCTTCCCCAGCGCAACTTCCTAGGTAAGGACCCAAATCTACAAACCAAAAGTGGTTTGGCAGGAAAAATTGTGTTTCTGACTGTCGGGTTTTCCAAGTAAACCCTTGACCCGCTTCCTTCCCTAAACCCTAAACCCTATGTCACAAGCGTTTGCCAGGTGTTGGCCTTTCAAGGCAAGTACGGCGAAGCTGCTCAGTGCCCGGGGCAGTTATTCCAAGTCAGGATCGCGCGGTAGCCGGTAGTATGCATAAGTAAGGGGACCCCAATGTAGACCCCCAGAAGCACCCTTCCAACAAAAACAACACCGACTTTGCGAAAATTCCTTGTGTGCCTGGGCCGTTTCGGTCTACACCTGATGGCTACTTCGAGCCCCAAAATCTACAACTGGTATCTACATTGGATATTGGAAAGAAAAATGCACTTACCAATACTGAGGTAATAGATTATTTTGTACAGTTGTGGTACAGGATACTCCAAGTACTTCAAGCAGGCCTGAACATAGTACTGGCAATTTTTCGGCCCCTACATCACCTAGGTAATCTTAAGTATGCGGTAGGATTGCAAAGGTGTTGCAGCCGGAGGGGGGGAGTACGTAGGCCTATTCAAAGTAGCATGTCAACATGCGGGAGTTTCTCGGCATTGCGGCTTTTGGGGCGTGATCATGCTCTGTTATGGGTGGGTAGGAGACCAAGTTTGAGAAAGCCAGACGCATTTGGTAATTTCCCAACATTGGTGGAACCCAACATAGACCCCAAATACTAGAGTCCCTATTATGGGAACCCCAAAATGGTACCCCTAATTTTGGGAAACCCTAATCCCTAAACCCTAAACCCTACATATTCCTATATAACCCCTATATAACCCCTATATAACCCCTATCAACCCCTTTAAAGGTACCCCTAATTTTGGGAAACCTCCATTTAGTAGGCCAGTCAAGATCCTAAACAGCGACTGACAGTACCGAGGCTCATCCATCATCTTAGGAAACTGCTGAACTGTTTAGGGTTTAGGGTTTAGGGGCACATCCCCCTAAACCAGAAGCCCTAAGTACCTGGACCCCCAAAAGTATGTAGAATAGGTTAACAATGGACATGAAAATGGAGACTACTATCGTATTCAGGGTTTAGGGCCCCAAAAGTATGTAGAATAATTGCCTTTTGGGCTAGTTTAAAGGGTTTTGAGCTATTATGTTAGCTGCTTTGGCGCTTCAGGTAACTCCATTTTCTGCAAGAGTCAGGGTAAAGACTCTGACTCATGATGTACCACAGGGGCCTAAACAACTACCTCTAAGGGTCTCTTTGAATGGGTTTAAGGGTTTATGTAGGGGATGTAATGTTTTGGGGTATACAGAATGGAGAATCAAAGGTGAATAGATTTGAGACTGGGTCTAGACAGCGGGTTATATGGAAAAGTTCACTTACATGGTCCTTGAGTGCTCGTGCAACTCTGGCATAGGGCACCTTAAATAGACTTGAAAATGAACTAGTAGTTATTCAGGCTTCTAAAACAAAGCAAGGGTGTCGATGAGGTGCGGTTGCCAACTGGGGTAGGCGTGGAGCAATCAAAAGGATCAGATATCTCAGAACTGCGCAGCTGATATGAGCTATGGTCTAAACTCCTTTAAGCAGGTTACACAGGGGATTATATAGGGGACTACTACTGGGGTTCTAAAGGGGGATACCAGGAGTTTAGACTATGCCTCATGTGCAAGGTTCATAACAAGACGGAAAGAAGTTTTGGTCATTGGCAAAATGAGACAGCTCATCAGGTGTCAGCAAGTAATGGTGATAGATGAAGCAACTAGTAAGGGCAGTCTCCCCAAGTGGACACCCCAGAAACAGCCCACCATTCTCACCTACTTGATTCTCCATCATTAGTTCGTATCTCCTCATAGTATCCTAAAACCTAAACCCTTGGGTGCCCAGGCTAGTAGCTTGCACGGCACCACAGAGAATGTGCAAACAACTTGCAGGTACTATGGCCGGGCACGGGCATACCACGCTGCAGTGGAGATGCCGGTAGCCCAGAAACTGGGTTGCTGTTGCGGAACTAAAGTTAAGTTACCATGAGAAGGAAACAAGATGATTTACTATATACTCATATTATGTCATGGCAACTTAGATGAAGTTCCTTAACAGCAGCCCAGGAAAAGGCATCGGCCTTCGAAAGGATGTGTCCCACGGGGCCCATGTATCATTAGGGAAGCCTGTTAAGCCCCCAAATTACGCCCGTATTCGGTTTAGGGTTTGGGGTTTAGGGATATGATACGCATGGGGTTCTTGTGTTTGGGGCCGGGTTTACCCAAACGAGGTATGTAGGATATACCAAGGGCACGAAGGGGTTCCCAATATAACTTCTTCGGGGCCCAGGCATATCCGAAAGAGCTACATGCAGCCATTGGGGGTGTAGGGGTTACTTAGGCTTGCATTTGAGTTTAGGCTCTGGACAGATTCCCAGTTGCTGCCAGAAAGACAGACCCTCTAAGAAGCCCATAGGTTCGCTTATCTTAGGGTTCACTGTTAAGGGTTTAGGGCGTCTGTCCTACTGGGCGGTCCCGAGAATCTACATAAAGGAAGTGCAAAGAAGCTTGCTGTACAGGAGCTAAGGACTTTCTGTCAGAGATCCTGCCAGGCTTGTATCGACGCAAGTGAACAGGAGTTTAGTATGTTTTCCCTCAACGCTAAACCCTATACATTCCTGGAAACTGACATGGAAACCCAAAAGGGGCCCCATAAAGCCTACAGTGCCTCTAAAATGGCGCTATACGGGTTTCCATGTTAGTTTGGGGGAGTGTAGAC
>CAJNIZ010016657.1:54012-67612 GCA_905231905.1 Symbiodinium pilosum
GCAGCAGCAGCAGCAGCAGCGCACCAGCGCACCAGCACACCAGCACACCAGCACACCAGCACACCAGCACACCAGCACACCAGCACCAGCACACCAGCACCAGCACACCAGCACCAGCACCAGCACCACTACCACCACTACCACCATTACCACCACTACCACCGCCGCCGCCGCCACCGCCACCGCCACCGCGACCACGACCACGACCAGGACCGCCACCGCCACCGCCACCGCTTTACGACTACCGCAAAGTGGTGGCTTGTTTTGTTCAGACTTTACCCTTCTATACCCTAAGCCCTAAACCCTTTGGTCGTTTGCGCTGCTTGCGGCTTTGTCGGGTTGTTTCTGGGTTTCAGGCCGACAGCTGCATTGATCATGGTTGCTTGCATCAGATACACCAAAAGGGTCCAAGTACCCAAATAGTGGCGTATTAGCTCCCAGGTCCCATTCATTTTGTAGTGTAGTGTAGTGTCTGGGACCTAAACCCCATGATTTTGGTACTTACTGCGCGGAACCTAAACATGTAAACGCGCATTTGGCAGGTGCCATGCTGTTGTTTTGCGCATGCGCCCCGACCACCCAGTGACAATTGCCTATCGTAAGTTGTGTAGTGACTGCAGCTTTGATCGCAAGTTGTCATCAAAGGTTACAAGAAGGTAGTGCATCTGTTCATTTCATCTTTTTAAATGGGTGTCCAATCATTAGGGCCCCTTTAGGGGGGGTCCCTGTAATCAGGATGACAGTATAGCAGGGTCTATATTGGAGCACTTTTGTCCAGAAACCCCTTAATTACTATGGCAGGTGCAAAAAACCAAGCAGTTGTTCACTGCAGCAGTAAAAAGTGACTCTTTGTCACGTGCGGATGGCCTCTGCCAAGAAGACATCATGGCCATGATGGCTCCGGCAGCAGCTGGAACTCTCTCAAATCTTATCGAAAAGCTCAGGAGCCAGGACTGGAAGTTGCGTAAAAGCGCTCTGGAGGCCTTGAGCCAGTTGGGCCCTGCAGCTGCGGAAGCTATGCCGCAAGTGCTTAGAGCGATGCAGGACCAACACTGGCAGGTGCGCTTGCGTGCTGTGGAGGCCGTGTGCCGCGGAGGATTTCCAGCAGCGGAAGCTGTGACGCAGCTGATCAACGCACTTGAGGACCAGAACGGTTTGGTGCGCAAAGCCTCCACAGTAGCGTTGGGTGAGATGGGCCTTGTGGCAGTTGCAGCTCTGCCACAGTTGATTCGAACACTCCAAGACGAAGACTGGCAGGTGCGCAAAGGTGCCACAGAGGCCTTGGGCGAGATGGTCCCTGCAGCGGTGGAAGCTGTGCCGCAGCTGACGAAAGCGCTCGAGGACGGACACCCTGCTGTGCGCAAAGGTGCGGCCGAGGCATTGGGCAAGATAGCTCCTGCAGTGGCTGAGGTGCCTCAGTTGTTCCACATACTTCAGGTGCAGCACGAATCTTCGGAAGTGCGCTTGAGTGCCGCAGAGGCTCTGCGCGTCATGGGTCATGAAGTTGAAGCTGTGGACCAGGAAGACTGGTACATGCGCAAAGACACTGCGAAGGCTTTTCCTGGGGTGGAGATGGAACCTGCCTTGGTCAACAAATGGGCTCATCTAATCTCACCTCTCGAGGCCAGGGATGCAAGAGTGCTTGCAGCTTTGGCAAAGGTCTATTGTGCTTTGGATCCTGGAGCAGCTGGGTCTTTGCTGCAGCTGATTTGCGCGCTCCTGGACGGACAGATCAATGCCTGTAGGACCTCGCACAAGGTGGCATATGAGGACCGACGATGGCAGCTGCGATTGCGTGCCATAGAAGCCTTCAGTAGGATGAGTCCCGCGGCAGCTGAAGCTGTGCCACATTTGACCAAAGCTCTGGAGGACCAAAACTTGATCTTTCACGCGGTTGCAGCAAAAGCCTTGTGCCCCTTTTATCCGGCAGCAGCTGAAGCTGTTCCACAGCTGATCAAAGCGCTCGAAGACCAGCGCTCGCGTGTGATTACGGAAGCTGCCAAGTCCTTGAGTAAGACAAAGCCTACAGCTCTGTCCTTGCAATATCTTGGTCCCGCACTTGCAGGGGCAGATCCGCGAGAGCACGCCCACGGTGTTCTGTTGCAGCTTGTACTTTCAACCAAATCCTGCAACGAGCATCTAACAAACCCCATTATAGCCATGGCCGTGCAGAATGCGATCTGGTACAGTAACAACGAAGATGTGGTGAGGTCAGCAGTGTACGCGCTGCCTGCGATCTTGGAGGCTGCTGATCTGGACGATTTCAAGCTGCGCGGCCTTCTGCAGCGAGCTCTTCGCATGGTGCCAGATGCTGTTGTGCAGTGTAACTGGGTAGGCCCCTGGGATATTTCATATTTTCCCTAATGGTTTTATTGGGGGACCATATATACTAATATTTTTCAAGGGTTCTAGGGGCCAACCTAGGTAAACTTCATGAACAACTTGGCATAAACGGCTCTGCCAACCCAGCTGAGTGTGAAATGAGCGCAGCGGTCATCAGCGAATACTTCACAGGCTTTGGGCTCCTCAGCAAGAGTGACTAGGACACCCAGCGGTAGTTTTTGCGCAATTTTTAGGTTCTGGGTTCCTTTATAAAGCAAACCAATAGGAAAAAAGGCACCCTTTTTGTAAGATGGCAGTTGGGCTACCAAGGTGATAATAGTGACCTGGGCACCAGCCCATGGCTCGTGCATCAGCCAGGCTGCACGCTCGTGAAGCCCTCTGGCTCGTGCACAGTTTCCCCTGACTGTAACTCAGATAGTGATTGGGAGTGTGATTGGGTGCCTTTGGCATCGCGGGAAAGCCCGAACCTAGAGATTGCTGCATCTGAAGCTGCTTGTGAATGGTCGTGGGAGCTCCTCTAACTAACTTTAGCGATAGTTGCATGCTCTCAGCACTCATTCAGTGAGTGAGTGAGCTTTGAGCACAGTAGCTGGCCTTGGCAAGCCCATGTTTGAAAAGGTTCACTTTTGTTAGGTTTTGTTACAGGTGCCATTTCCTGTGACGACCCAACATGATTCAGTCGGGTCGCTATGCACAGGAGGCGCACGGAATGTCTAGAACCGTTTGCCCAGCGCAACCTGTGTCTTCCAGACCTTGGCGGCTGTACAGTGTGTAGGTGTTGCGTTTGAAAGGGTAGTTGGTAGACGCGTTCAGAACATGAGCCGTAGTCTAAACTCCTAGTATCCCCCTTAATGACCTTTATAGTAGTCCCCTATATAATCTCCCAGATTTCCCCCTTTAAGGAGTTTAGACTATCGTCCACATGATGCGGATGCGGTTTACTTTCCCAGCGCTGCTGTATGGGTTTCCCCGCTCCTATGGGTGACAAGGTATTGTGGGTTTAGGGTTTAGGGTTTAGGCTTAGGGTTTAGGGTTTAGTGATGTACGGGTTTGCACAATGACCAATTTGTTCACTGTCCAATATTTTATGTGTGCCTACGGTATAGGGTGCTTGTCAAAATAAGATTGGAACTAGTCCGGCCCGTATACTGGCATGAGAATTCAAATAGCCTGGGGATGTGGACAGTCTCCTAGACCCTAAACCCTAAACGTATTATTTAGGGGCACCAAAATCATGAAACCTACCCATCTGGACAACCTCCTGTTTGGTAAAAGGGACCCCAACTCCTAAACCCGAAGCCCTAAACCCGAAGCCCTAAACCCTAAACGCTAAACCCCAACTCCCTCATCCAAGGCGTCTAGACCTTGTCCCTGCGCCTCAATATTTACAGCTGTCTCATGGTGGCCTTACAGGGTGGTGCTCCTTGTAATCTTATGCTTCTAAATCCCAGACCTAGAATTGATAGGACTTGCAAGTATGCTGACATGTAATCCCTTCATAAGTTATGGCTTCGTGGCCCCACATTGTACAATACACATTATGGTTTCATAATGTTCTAAACCTTGCGCTGAGGTTTAAGTATGTACCAGGACCCTTCTAGGGCCTTGAATTAGAGGTATATCGTCCAAAATAGTGAGTATATAGAGGGTAGAGGAAGGGTTTAAGTAAGTAATGACCCTTGGCTCTAGAGTTTATGAATCGTACCTACTTCTGTCTATTTGGATTCTGAGTGCTTTAAGTAACAAATGATCCTGTTCCATGTGGTCCCGGCAACAAGCAACTGGAGGCCTTAAGGTTTTCGGTTTGGGGTTTTATGGTTAAAGGTCTGGAGCTATAAAGTTTAGAGTTCAGGGTTTAGTTCCTAGAGCTTAGGTTCATGAGGCTTAGAGTTCAGAGTTTGGGGCGTTGGGCGTAGGGTTTTAGAGTCTTGAGGTTACTCAGGGTTTAAGGTCTCCAGGTTAGAATTTGAGCTAGCCTATGGTTTCGGTATTAGAGTTCAGGGGCTTAAGGATTCCATCATTTTGGAGTCATTGTAGGTGTTTTTTTATTGTAATGGTTTGTGCCGATGGTTTTTTGTTTCCTTAAGAAAGCTGGTGAAGGTGCACAGGAAGGGGTCCATTTCAGGAGACCGTGTGCAACAATCCTACTGCATTCTGTACCCTAAACCCCAGACCCTACACCCTATCTGTATTGCTCAAGAGACTCAAGAGCCAACCTTCACATCTAGGACTATAACCCAAACCCTGAAACCCTAACCCCCAAGCCCAAGATCATTGTGAAAACTGCCCTAAAACTCGAAAGGCCTGCATTCTACATAGTTTGGGGGGTCGATATACTTGTTGCACTCTCTATCGTTTTGTGATGGCCTTCAGATTTTGTTGCCCTAAATGAAGCCAAAACCTGGAGATCGAGCTTGAAGAAATCCCCCCGAACAGATGTTGCCAGGGTTCCCGTAAGGATTTCGCATGCCTAAATGTTTACTTAAATGTCCAGGACTTGCGGCGAAAGCTTGCAGCACGATATGGAGAGTTTCCCTAAATTTGGGGGGTGCCTTTGGGGGATTTCCTTTGGTAAGGATTATGGTATATTAGGGTCCCTTGATTTGTGGACATTGCCTTATTTTGGAGGGATTTCCAGGATGAGACCATGCGATCCCCTGCTTCAAAGCAAGCAACTGTCGCAGCACCCCAGTATAGACCCCTCAAACCCACACCTGCTTTTGACCGCCTGAAGCCCTCAATTCTAAAACACCGTTAACCTTAAACCGTAACCTCTAGAAGAGAACGTCGCAAACAAGAAAGACAAACAAAACTCAAATTGGGACCGTATTATAGTCATATACACTCCCGGAAACTAACATGGAAACCCAAAAGGGTGCGTATAAGGATTACAGTCCCTTTAAAAAGGGGGTTATTTGCGTTTCCATGCCAGTTTGGGAGAGTGTAATAGTCATAGGGTCCTAGTTCTGGGGGTTGGCTACCAAAATTTTCCTCTTAAATGAAAAGAACAAAAGAAAGTCAAGGCGGGACCTCCGAAACCGCCGCCTGCGCCCATGGACGACTTGCCGTCCGGACCCGTACCTACAGAAGACAAGGCCTCACATGAGCTATATTATAATAGGGGTATATAGGGGTTACCTAGGGATGATGGAAAAGAAGATGGAAACTACTAAGGTATATTAGGGCTTAGGGTGTAGGGTCTAAACTCATTCAAGGGGGTTATATAGGGGATTGTATAGGGGATTACCTCAGGGGTTACTAAGGGGGATACTAGGAGTTTAGATTATAGCTCACATGCTCTTCCGACCTGTTAGGGTTTGGGGACTAGCGCAAGGTTTTTTTAGGGTCCTGGGATGGGTTACCTAACCAGCTTCCTTTTTGTTGATCCCCCCGCACAGCAAGCTCTCCCTTAATCAGGCTTGCTTAGGGCAAATTGAGATTAATCCGGCTGGAGCAGAGGGGTGGGGTAGTGTAGAGGGGGTGGTTCGGAGAACCCATACTGTCACTGTGGCTTTGAATTTGGGAGCTTACCGTTCAGGGGCTTCCAAATACCGATCCCAATACCAAGAACTATTCTTTTCGAAGCAACAAGAATCACAACAATGCATTGCTTTGCATCCGCAAATAAAACTAGAATTGCCATTAAGGTCGAAGTCTCAAAGCCGTAAACCTAGACCCATAAGGCTCAAACCCGAATCTCCAAACCTTGCTGTTAATCCCTAAGCCCAAACCCCCAAAACCTCAACTCCCTAAACTCAAAGCCCCATAACCCCTTGGCGATAAACCCTAATTAAACTCGAACCTTTAGGCCGGACCTCAACTCCTAAACCCTAAACCCTAAACTCGACCCTCTAGGTTGGAAGCGTAAGGAAGCTATGGGATGGCCCGCCACCCCTTCGAAACTTGCTGTCGGGGGGTTATATAATGCCTATGTACGGTGTGTATTAATATGGGGTATGTAGAATAACATTCTAGGGTATAGGGTACAGTAAGTACAGTCCTGTTAAATGTACTTATAACCCTGTTTTCAGCCGCCGATGCCCTAATATGAGCCCTAATCTAAACTAGTTTCCCCTTGAAAACCCCTATAGAACCCCTGTTAAGGAGTTTAGAGAATAGCGCATTTTGTTTGGTTGCTAAACACAGGTTAGAATTAGGTTTTTATTACCCTGAACCTCCAGTTACCATTTAAGCTGAAACTCTCTAACTCCCTAATTTAAGCCCTAACTCCACCTTCCCTCATGCCAGGCACTGAGACTTACCTCTACTAAACTTGAAAAGTGCCCTCAGCTTAAGACCTTCCCTAGACCCTAAGCCCTACACCCTAAACCTACGAGGCCATAGACCCCATTACCTTGAACCCCTAGATACCCTACATCCTCACCCCTGAACCCTAAACGCTGAACCCCTAGACACCCTAAACCCTAACCCTACTTGGAGGGTCATGGGGACTTAGTAAGTAGGTCAATAATGGGGATAATTGGGGTTATTACATCGTTTATAGGGGTTATTAACCTACTTACTAAGTCCCCATGACCCAACCCTAAGCCCCTAAACCCCTAAACCCCTAAACCGTAAAGCCCTAACCCCTAAACCCTGAACCCTAAACCTCTCTCTGGAGTTCTTACCATAGCATGCGTCCCTGTCAGGGCATTACCTTGGATGGTCCCGTACCACCGCCTATGCCCCCACCACCGCCCCAGGCCGTGCAGTGGGGTTTAAGGTTTAGGGTTTAAGGTTCAAGGTTTAGGGTTTAGGGTTTAGGTGAATGTAGGCTATAGAAATTAGGGTTGCTGGCCTCATGAAACCATGTAAGTTCCGCAGTTGGGGCCTATTTGGGGTTTCCCAAGGTAGTCCATAGATTGGGTACCGCTCCCATTCAAAGTTGGATAGAAACTATAATGTTAGATATATATATATATATATCCTCTAATATGGCCTCAATTACGGACTGCTATTGGGTGGGGGCAGGAGCCCAGGCCCAAGCTATACAAATTTGAAGAAAAAATCCTAGAATAACATACACCCCACCTACCAGAAGATTCAAGCTTCTCCTGAGTATAGGTGGGTGTACTCTGCAGGGGTTATAATTTTCACAGTGCAGGCTTCAGAAATACAAGGTTGAGGGTTTGGCCAGGGAGGAGCGGAGGGTTTGAGGTGACGTGCTTTCGACTTGATTCTGGCTTGGGCTCCATAAAGCGTGTACCATGGAGAAATGGGCTTAGGGTTTGGGGTTTAGGATTTAGGGTTTATGGTTTAGGGCAGAGTTTATTGCCTGATGTGGGCTTCAAGCCACTTGAGGGTATTGGAAGATGCCAACCACATGAGTGCAGTTACAGATGCCACGCTGTAACATGTCAGGCCCCCTGTGAACTTTTGATATTGTACTATAGTAGTTTCCATTATTCCATTACCCAAATATAACCCTTATATAACCTAAGTTACCCTATAGTATCCCAATACTACCTTTCCCAGCCTTTTTTGGCTGGCAATTGGCAATACAGGCTTTGAACACCCAGAGCAGTCCTTGCCCTTCATGCGTGCCCAACCCTTATCCGAATGTTCCCCGCCATATCCCAAGACTCCCAATCAGTATGTGTGTATGTATATATGTATATATACATATGGACATTTAGGGTTTAGTGATTAGGGTTTAGGGGGATCCCCATAATAGGGATCATAGTATATTGGGGTGTATACTGGGGTCCCCCTATGTTGGGAACCTATCATATATGTGTGTATGTATATATATATATACGTAGTTAACCCTAAACCCAAAGCCCCGTTATACGTACTTTTATGTGTGTATGCGCGATACCCTATTTGTGCCTGCATGCCCTGCCTGCCGAAGGAGGAGTCTCTGGCGCAAGGCCCGCAGCCTAGCTCGTCTTGCTCTCCTTGCCGGATTGTGGTTGAATCGCTCTTTACATCAAACAAGTGTGTACCTATGTGAAATATGATCATACTGATCATACATTCCCAATTTCAAGTTTGAAGATGTAGCGCGCTAAGCTCAGGATTTCCGATTTGCGTTTGGCTTGAGGACTGATGGTTCGGAGTTCAGGTGTTAGGGTTTGGGGTCTAGGATTTAGGCTTTAGGGTTCAAGGGTTTAGGGTTTAGGGTATCTAGGGTTATAGTTCAGGGAACGAGGATTCCTCTATTTCCTGCCACCTGACGGCTGAATCAGGGCATCACGGCATTGTTTTTTAGGTTTTGAGGTGTTCCACACGGTTTAAGGTTTAGGGTTTAGGGTTTAGATGTTTTTTAATACTTGGGTTTTCAGAGGACTTAGCAAGTATACTTGTAGCTCCCATAAGTCATGTAGAGTCGCAGGTACCGCCATCATCAACCTACTTACAAAGCCCCCGTGACCCCCCAAGCAGGACCTAGATGGGTGGAGGAGTTGTGACCGACCAGATCTCATAGGAAGGCTTTCAAGGGAATTATCAAAAAAACTGTAAACGATAACGATCTTACCCAATCTGGCTCAAAACCACTATTCCACCCTATAGGGACTTAGTTCCCCTGGCCCCGCCAAGTACTACCCCAAGTCCTACAAACTAGACACCCTAAACCCAATTCATCCCGACACCCTCCCAGTACCCTTAAATAGGGGCATTTGGTCCCTACAAGCGGGTGTTTAGGGCAGAAGGAGGGTCTAGGTTTCTACCCTCCCCCAACATCGCCATGTCCTATAAACCTAAACCCTATACATTCTTATATAACCCTACTAAACCTTAACCCTATGCATCCTTATATAACCCCTAAACAACCCCAATATATACTCTATAATAATGTAGTAGTTTCCATTTTCTTTTCCATTATTCCTATAGAACACCTACTTGAGCCAATTCCAGCTGCTGAGGTCTCATCCTCAAGCAGGCGGAGTCCTCGGAAGAGGACGGCGAACTGCGGGCGGCCGGCGAGATGTGCGCCAGGGGGATTTGCAAGGGCCTAGGTCATGGGGTTGGGGTTGGTGTTTCGGATTTCGGGTATTTTTTTTTTGGGGGGGGTGCGGCTTGGAAATGCAAGAGCTTGGAGTTTGGCTGAAGTTAAGCTTCAGGATTTGTGATGCAAGTTTGTCGGGTTTACGGTCCAGGGGGTCGGAAAACACCCAAGTTGCTATACCTGGACTTGCAAAATACCCGCTATGATTATAATGGCCATATGCCTAAAAATGTGTAGTGTAGTGGAGGTTTAGGGGTTTAGGGTCTAGATTTTCCGGGTTCTAGACCATGCTTCCTTGGAATTGGGGACGTCTGCAGTATGCCCCTTTTCCCTGTTCGAGGCTTAGATTCCTTATGAAACTAGGTTATGCAAAAAAAGAGGGCACTTTTCGATCCTAGATTACAGCGTATCCTGGCATACGTACTTGATGAATGGATGCAGGGTTTTGGGTTTTGGGGACAGAACAGCAGCTCAGTACCATCACAAGGGATGCTTGCAATTGCAGACCGACCCTAAACCCTAAACCTTGGGTACTGCCCCCCCCTCAATAACAGTTGGATGACCCCTAATATAGACTGTTCCTGGGGGGGCGCAGTACCCAACCTAAACCAGTTAAAGGTCGAGGGCTTTTTGTTTGGCGGCCTTCGCAAGGCGTGAACTTGGTGAAGCCTGCAAGGTCTTAAGAGCTTCTCCCTATATACCCCCATATGAGCTATAGTCTAAATTCCTTAATGGGGGATTATACAGGGCCATACCATGGGGGTTACTAAATGGAAGGTAGGAGTTGAGAGTGCAACTCATATAACCCCATCCAACCCCTATATAGCTGCATGTAGGCTCGACTCGTATTGACTGTAAAAGGCCGGCTGTAGAGGGTTTGGGTGTTGGATATGATGAGGACCTCCAATCCAGTAATAGTGGTATACGAATATCAGAGGACCCTCAGTATAATTCCTATTATGACTTGTAGTCACTATTGCTGGGAGGCGGTCCACCTAAGGTGCGGGTTGTTCGTGCTTTGTAATGTGGAGAGTCGCTATGTTTAGCATAGCTATGGGTTCCCTAGCTGTGGATCCTGCCGTTTCGGGGGTCTCAAAGGGTACCCCTGTTGGGAGACATACATGCATGCATGCATACATGCATACATGCATACATGCATACATGCATGCATACATGCATACATGCACACATGCATACATGCTTACATGCTTACATGCTTACATGCATACGTGCATACGTGCATACGTGCATACGTGCATACGTGCATACGTGCATACGTGCATCCGTGCATGCGTGCATGCGTGCATCCTTGCATGCATGCATGCATACATGCATACATGCATACATGCATACATGCATACATGCATACATGCATACATGCATACATACATGCATACATGCATACATGCATACACACATACATACATACATACATACATACATACATACATTATACATGCTTGTTGGGGCCCCTAAGTCTCAGAACCCTAAATCCTATATAACTTCTCATTCCTAAACCATATACTCCATAAACCCTAGACCTTGATGATATGTTTTGTTTGCCGCGAGGTACCTCACAGCTGGCAAGCACCGAAAAGCCGTGGAGATCTTCGTGAAGATCGCGGCCCTGGACAACCTTATCGAGGCCTCAAACCCTAACCCATGGTTTAGTATTTAGGGTTTTGGGTCTAGGATTTAAGGTTTAGGGTTTAGGATTTAGGGTTTAGGGTTAAGGATTAAGAGCCTAAGGTTTAGGGTCCAGGGTCCAAAGTGTAGATTTTTCATATCGTCCCCAAAGCCTTAGTACCGATTTCTATTATAAGAACCCCGAAGAGTTTGATTATAGTACGATGGACCTTAGGGAGAAGCTTGAGTAATCCCTAAGCTTGCCTGGAGGTATATAGCATACGCCTAAAGCACAGTAAGGGTCTCCCATATAGATATTCTGTGGCTTCACTATATACTGTACGGTATAGCTGTATGGACCTTCTCGGAAGATTATCCGGTTACAGCCCCTGCGGCAGACCCAGACAGTATATCTTAAGCCATCGTTGCTGTGATGGTGTCTGCAGATGCGAACACAGGTTATGTGTGACATGTTTATAGTGAGCTTTTTTTAAGAAGTACTGTAGGTGCTAAGAAAAATTGCCTGGCTTGATTTGGGCACCGAGAAATCCAAGGCTGACAGGTCTGGACTTGAAGTTATTACATGCAAGGACTTCTTCAAGCCCTGAACACCAGAAACCCGAAAGCGCCAAACCGGCCGCAGCTACGGTTCCTAGAACACGGATCCTCTTTTTTGGAGGGAATGGAGGTGCCCCTTTCTCACGGCTATCGTGCATGCGGGCTCAGGGTGTAGGGTTTAGGGTCATGCGGCGAGGGCGTAAGGTAAGAGTGTTTTGACAGTGATTGCAGCGGTCCAACTCACATTGGGATGCTTCTTCCACCAGAAGATATGACAGCAAATATGTCAGGGGGCTTAGGCTGCTAATGGATTTTTGAGCTTGTAGGCGCCAAGCCCGAAGCCCCACAAATTTCTTTGGTTCCTGGAGTTGCAGTTTGTGACTCTAAGTGTTGGTAAGGGTCCAAGTGCCCAGTAACTGAGTACTTTGGACTTGTGTAATAGGAATTTGTGTTCAAGATTTGCTGAAGTCTTTACATTTCTGGAACTGCACCTTGAGGGTAAGTATCGACAATGAGAAGGCGCAGCTTCCAAAACTTGTATCCCTGAAAGGTCATTGATTTTGCTGGCGGTAGCATACAGCCCTTCGCGCTCTAAACCCTCGGCCCACAAATTTCTTACCACGGAGTGCAGGTTGTGCGGATGCTGCCCAACACAGAGACGCAGTTGCTGCAGATGGCGGCAAAGGCAATCCAGTATAAGGTAGCATAACGGATTTGGTGAGTGTATGCATCGAGCACTTCTGTTGTGAGGCCATGCATGCCGCTCTTTTTAACATATGATTTCCTTACACCCTATTTCATGGGCACCCTCTTGACTAGGACTGGGACTTCCGTAAACCGTGCAAGCCATAAACCCCTTCCCTTTTTCAGTTGTGTAAAGGCATTTTGGATTGCGTGCTCAAACTCCGAGGTCCACTTGGAACCTCCTTTTTGCCCCTAAAAGCCAGATGAGCCAATGTCTAAACTCCTAGTATCTCCCGTAATAATCCCTATAGTAATCCCTATATAACCCCCCATATAACCCCCCTGTAAGGAGTTTAGACTATGGCTCAGGTTATGGCCCACAAACCTAAAGTCCCAATAGCTGTGGCGAGGCCTCAAAGGTCCCCCCTCTTCGGGGCTCGAGTTTAGGAATGAAGCTTCAGGGTTTGGGGTTTAATTTGATTACTTGGAGGGTTTAGGGTTTAGGGCCAGGTTTTAGGGTTTAGGGTTTAGGTCATGGGGACTGAGTAGGTTCATAACCCCTAGAAGCCATACAATAACCCCAATTACCCCCCATTATTAACCTACTTACCAAGATGCAGCTGTGTTTTTTTTCTTCTGCAGTTTTATTCAGTCGTGGGAGTTTGTTCCAAGTCGTCAAACTCCCTAGTGTAGGGCCCCTTGTGACCTCTAATGCTAAGAAACCCCCCACTTGAGCAACTGGAAGCCCAGGCATCATCTCATCTTACTGCTTACTCTTGGACAGACATTCGTGTTGAGCACTTTTGGGGATGTAGGCTTCATTTTTTAGTGGCTAGGAAGCGCTTAAAGTGGGGAACCCTAAAGCCCATGAGGAAACCTTAAACCCGAAAGCCTCAACCTTCATTGGAGGGTCATGTGGACTTAGTAAGTAGGTTACCCCTCTCAGCCATGTAGCACCCACAATTATCTGTCACGTTATCAACCTACTTACTAAGTCTCCCTGACCCTAAACCCGGAAACCTATAGTAGTTTCTATTTTCACGTCCATTATTAACCTACTTACTTAGTTTCCATGACCCTCGAAGTAGCTACTGATTGGCCACCGCGTCCTGGCGTTTGCGGACTATTATTTGAAAGTATTGCAGCAATGCGAGGTCGTTCTTGGGTGGTTTAGGATTGGGTTCTGGGTGTAAGGTATAGGGGGATTTAACTTGGTCCCATTGAGGTCTATCCCACGGCTGCTGTTTTCTGGAACACTTATACGCTCCCAAACCCCTAAACCCTAAATGGTAGTTTCCATTTTGTTTTCCATTAACCTTCTATAACCCCAATACACCATAGTAGTCTGCATGTTATTTTCCATAATCCCTAAACTCTTACAGTCCCAAACCCCTAAACCCTAAACAATAGTTTCCATTTTCTTTTCCATTAACCCAGTAT
>CAJNIZ010016657.1:68886-93234 GCA_905231905.1 Symbiodinium pilosum
CTGACATCATTGGTCTGCGTCCAGCTGGTCTGGGTCTTGTGGTCTAAATTAAGGGTAGAGTAGGTTTATAGTGTTTGTGGAGTGTTCATAAACTCTTCCCCCCCTGTGGTCGTGTGGCCTTTGGTCTGGGTCTCCCGGTTTACCTTAGGTTTAGGAAGGGTTTGTAGAGGGTTTACAACAGTTTCTGGAAGGTTTGCAAAGGGTTGTAGAAGGCGGTTTATGCCAGCTGACGACCAATCTGATCCATACTGTGAGTGCTTTTGAACCGAGACAATATGAGGTGTCAAAAGCAATGACAGTCGCGAGGATAGCGATGAGGACCACCCTGATCCCTATGACTTATGACTCTTGACACTTTTGAAGCATTGGAGGGGGGGACACCATGGGCGCGGGGGTGGGAGCGCGGAGCGCAGGCGCATATAAACCCTAAACCTTATATACCCCTATACCCCGAAGTATCCCTACATAGCCCTTTTTAAAGGTACCTAATTATTGGGTACTTGGACCCTAAACCCTAAACCTTAAACCCTAAACCCTATATACCCCACTTGGACCCTCTGGGCTGGCTTTTACGGACAACTTGGAACGGGAAGCTAGCTGACGACACAGGGAGCTTGCCTCGTAGTCCACCTTGATGTTCTCATCAACTCTAAGTCCTGTTGAGGGTTTAGCAGGGTGTAGGCTAGAACTATCAAGCCTGAACCCATGAGTCGTACCCCTAACCCAGGCCTGAACCCTAAACCTTGACCTCTGAGCCCTGAACTGCAATTCAACAACCCTCAATCGAGCCGGGGCGCCACCTAATGTTAGAAATTCCCAATATACTTTAATCATATGCCACAGGGGGAGTGTTCAACATTAGGCGGGGCGGGGGGGTTGATACTAGGGAAAGGGGATTACCCTAAAAGTAGTTAATACTCATATACTTACCCAGAACCTGTACTTTAATTACTGTTACCCAAAACCCAAGGTAACTAATTATTGGGTACTTGGACCCTCTAAATGAGCACTACCCTCCTCATGCAGGCTCCGCAGTTATCCCTCTCACGGGCTACAGCGGTGAAGGCGCGCGGGCTTTTCATACATTGTTGAGGGTTACTTCCATGGGACTTCATCTAGTAGAGGTAGCAATAGCAGCAGTACAGGGTTTAGGGTTTAGGGTTTCGGGGTTTAGGGGTTAGGGGTTTAGGGTTTAGGGTTTAGGGTCTAGCAGAAGCAATATCGTTACCTGAACAGACTCAGTCACAGTGGTCTTGACAGCGGGAAGCTACTTACTGCTGCGACTAGCAAGATGGAGGGAAGCACTTATGTTGGATACATAAGGGCTACAAGGACGCATGTGGGCATATAAGGGACAACGACAAGAACATGGAAGCTACCACGGCGCGTAGGGATAGATAGGGAAACAACAAATGGCAAGAACATGGACATCGCAATGGAAACTGACTTTACACAGGGTTTTTATGGGGATAGAATGTAGGGCCAAATTGATTCCTAATATCATTTCGAGGTTTTTCTTAGGTATGATATTGGGAAATTCTATTCCCGCTTCTACGTTATCAGCCTAACCAGATTGTTACAATGGACCGGAGGTTCACCCTAGGGATCCAAACAGCCCAAGGTAGGTATTATTTACCTAGACCCTCCTCCTACCCTCTACTAGGGCCTAAGTAACTACTATTAGGGACCATATATCCCCAATTAAGGGTACAAGGAGGGTCCTGGTACAGACTTTAGGGCCCATTGTAGGTACTTTTTGTGCAATTAGATCCCTAGGGTTAGGGTTTAGAATTCAACCTTGAGGCTGCGAAGCCCATTGTGCGGGGCTGGGTGGGCCTGCTGATATTCAAGTTCCTGCCATTACCCTAGCTATATGGTACCGCAATGCCCAAGGTTTAGGGTACTCAGAGTCATGCAACAGGTTTAGTATTCACCTTTTTTTGTGTCTCGCAGCCGGAATCTAGGCTTATTCTGAACCTAAGCCTTTATCCTTTGAACTACCCTAAGCCCTAAACCCATAAACCCTAAGCCCTAAACCCTAAATCCAAAAAAAGTCCTGAACTCTAAAGCCCAAAGGCCTGAACCCTGTTTCATAGCTTCCTCACAGGGCTTACGGCTTAGGGCACCGAGCAGTCCAGAGGACTGAACCTGAAAGGGTTTATGGTTTAAAGTTTAGATCTACTTGGAGGGTCATGGGGACGTAGTAAGCAGGTTAAGGCCATATAGTAACCCCAATTATCCCACTTCTTAACCTACTTCCTAAGTCCCCATGACCCTCCAAGTAGACCCTACCAGGAGCCCCGACCTAACATATGTAGGGTTTTGGGCTTTATAGAGAATGGAGAACCAAATGGAACAGAAAGCGAGAAGTGTAAGGAAACTAGACTCACATAGGAGTTCCGTCGGGGCAGTTTTCTGTCATCATGGTTTTAGACTCCATTTATAGGTGTGGTAAACGGCTGCCTCACATAAACATCAACAGGACCCTTGTAACTTGGCAGGCCCCTTTTAAAGAGGGTCCTTGCAGATCCTATTTGTTGGAGCATGTGGACTCTCTGGAAGGTACTTACTTTGGAGGTCGAGGTAAACCCCAGGTTTCGGGGCTTCGGGTTAAGGGTTGAAGTGTGTTCTCGTTTTCGTAGCCAGCCCTCACAAGCATTCATCTGTAAACCCCTAAACCCCGAAACCCTGAACACCCCAACCCAAAAACACCCCCCAAAACCCCCAAATCCCACGACAGGGCATCTTGACACAGCTGGGCGTTCCATCCTCGAAGCTCTTTGCGCAGGGCTTGGGGTGCGCCTCTCAGCCCGTCTCGTTTTTCCTGATGGGTTGCCCGGCTACTCGGGTTTAGGGATTCCGGTTGAGGGTTTGGGGGGGTAACAATAATAACAACAATGACAGCCATTAGCTCTTTGGGGTTGTATGGTTGCTGGATCTTTTGAAAAGTTTGACCTTGTTTTTCATCGGCTGGTTACTGAAGACAAGAGATGAGTGTTTATGAGGTTCAGAGTACGGGGTAGAGGGTTGGGTGGCTTTGGGTTTTGGGGTTGAGGGTTTAGGATGTGGAAGTATCTTTATAGTAGATGTGGCCAGGGTGGGGTCTACGGGTTTTGGAAATCACGCAGCCCCGCCTCGAAAGATCTGTTGATGTGCGGTCTAGGGTTTCAGAGTTCAAGGGTTTTAGGGTTTAGGGCATTACCTGAACCCCAAAAGTATGTAGAATACTGGCCTTTTGGGTTATTTTTATGGCTCTCCGGCTAGGAGTTTACGATTTTGAGGGCGTTCATGTATGGTGAGTTTCCAGAATTCTAACGTGTGGGCGGTATGCAGAGTCGTGCCGGGTCATTCTCGTAATTTCCCATCTTGAGTCTGTCTGATTGTCTCATCGCACAGCTTTTTCAGCAGGCTTTGAGATAAGGAGGATGCATCCTCGAGACAGCTTTAGTCTTCACCTTCCTTACCTGTTTTCCATGTCATGACCATCTTATTTTCTACGCACTGACCTCCTACACCAAGGTGTTCTTGATGTTGAAGCCCCTTTTCATGTACAGAGTTGTGGGGGAGTTCGCCGACTTCTGTGGCAGTGTATCCAAAGATGTGTTTGGTGCTTTCTTGGTTGCCTCGATAGCTTGAGACAGGCTCAAGTACCGCTTCAAGACTGTGAGCACTCACCTGCACAGAACACTAGTACTTACTGGGGTTTAGTAAAGGATAAGGGAATATTCTATAAAGGGCTTCTATAGGGATAACTGAAGAGAAATGGAAACTACAATTTAGGGTTTTGGGGGGTTTGGGTGCTCACGGTATTTGAAGCGTGTCGTTGTCAACACCCAAGCTAAACCCCGTGAACGGCTTTTGACCGAACCAGCATGGAACTTCAAAAAGCGCACTGTAAAGACTATCGTTTCACATTGGAAAAAATTGCACTGTGGATGAGCGACCTGGAGGCTCCAAGCCCTTTCTATAGAGCCCAAGTACCACTAAAAGGACCTGCACAGACCCCTTTTCAAGGTACTTGAGAGTGTTCTGGTTCCTCAGGAATCCCTACAAGACCTTTGCACTGCCTATACAACCCCTATATAACCCCTATGCAACCCCTATCCCTATAAATCCTTACATCACGTCAACATAACGATTGTTTAGTTGCTTTCTATAGCCCTAAGTCCCTACACCCCTAAACCCCAATCCCCTCAACCCTACACCCCTAAGCCCGTAAGTCCTCAACCCTAAGCCCCGAGACCCTACACCCCTAAGCCAAAGCCCCTAAGCGCCCAAACCCCTAAGCCTTCAACCCTACGTAAACCCCTAGGTCCTCAACCCTACACTCCTAAATCCTAAACCCGTGAACCTCAAACCCCTACCCCTAGACCCTCAACGCGAAACCCTAAACCCCCTAAACCCTAAACCTTAAACCAACTCCATGCCCCAGGTCAGACCACCCTCTCTCCTTGGCGAACCGCGCGTGCAATCGCCGCGCCGAGATCCATCTTCGCGGGAAGCGTGCCGGATGACTTACAGCGTTTAGCGACTAGGGACCATGGTACGGGTTTAAGGCTTTAGGGTGTAGAGTTTAGGGTACGGGTTTAAGGCTTTAGGGTCTAGAGTTTAGGGTCTAGGTTTAGGGTTTAGGGTTCAGAGTTTGGGGGTTACGGCTTAGGGTCACAGAGGGGCCTGACAACCACCAATGAAAGGGCTTACGGATATAGAGGGATATGTGGAGGTATGCCGGGATCTAATATAGACGAATATCGAGGCCTGAACATTTTTGTTTATCTTAAACGCGGGGATCCCTTGAAGGGGTTATAGGTGTACGTAGAGTTTAGGGTTCAGGGTCTAATAAGAATGCACAATGGGACGGAAAGGACAATTAACATGACATTGAAACTGAGATTGTAGAGGGTTTTTGGATTGCAAGGTAGGGAGGCTTAAGCAATGAATAGTATTATGGTTCAGGGATGTATACGGAGTCTGTACGGATATTGTGTATGAAAAGGAAGATGCCCCAATTATTGCCTATATCATGGTTGTAGAACGATGGTATGGGGAACCTCAACTATAGACCTTAGGATGATATCGGTATTAGGGTTTAGGGTTTAGGGTCATTCACGCCCATCAGTGCAGATGGCAGAGTCAAGAATGAACAGCTGGCTCAGTGATGTTGGTGTTTTTGCCCCTGAAATACCCTGAACCCCAAACCACATAGCGCCCTCAGACGGATGCCAAAGGTCAGCGCAGGCATCTTGCCCGCTTGCAGGGGGAGATGGGGGGGTATCCTGAAATCATTCGGGGCTTAGAGACATGGTCCTTATAGCGGAGAACGAAATGGAAAAGAACATGGAAAATACCATGAAACAGAAACCGGGGCTATACAGGTTTTTAGGGGGCTTGAGTATCCCCATTACCGCCACAGACACTCTTCAGAGTGCAAAGTAATTGAGCCCGTTACTGGGGCTTCGGAGCCTAAAGCCACAGGATTTAGTGCTATAAAAGTTGACGGGATGTAGTAAGCACTTAGAACTGCGCTCCATGACAGCCAGTACCTCTCAAACAAGAATCCTACCCCGAGTCCCCAAACCTTTCAAGGAAGGCTAGCAATTAAATGAGGACACTGGAGGGCTACAATTTTCCTAAGCATCAACACTACAGGAAGACTTCATAGAATACTGTATGCGCTTTGGGGCCTCATATGAGTCCTTAGGGCAAGTCCAGGCGTATGCAGGAGTGCGACATAACTATGGCGCCAACTCTAGGTGCGAGGGGAGACTGCGCGGCAGTATCGGAACAAAACCCAGACATCACAGAGGCACGACATAGTCAACGCTGGAGCCCTGCTTGGCAAAGACCACTAAGGCCTATTCATGAATTCATGAACTTTACACACACACACACACACACACTCTCCCCGGCATGCTTGAAACTGTAAGTCTGTCAGTTGTTTGACACGCAAGAACCATTTGGGGAATCGTCACTCCCTTCATCGCGCAGCATCCAACTCGATAAAGATTTCCCCAAACCATATAGCGGCACTGCATGGTGAATGTTCTGGGCCAGCGTTTAAGGTTTCGGAGCAGGTGATAATGTATACAAGTGACAACTTTTGGGAATAGCTTGCGCGGAGTATTGCTGTGAAGTATATATAGGGGCTACTTTCTGGGGATCTGCGGCTCTTTTATTGACCTCACACCAAGCATGGAGCCGTACATATTGAGCGCTTGATCCTGACCCCACGTTCTCCAATCCTATCAGAAGGCATTCCGGGGCTTATAGGGTCCATGATTCCCAAAGTTTGAGGCACTGAGGGTCATGCTGGTTTTTACGTATCAGCCGTATCTCGATCGATTTACGAACAAGTGACCGATAAGTGACCATCAAGTCTGAAGCCCTGTCTGCTGTGCTTTTAAATGACGCCTTGATTGAGGATCCAAGTACCCAAGTATTTAGGTTTTAGGTAACAACAGGCTGTTCAGATTATAGTGTTTGGTCCGAATACCTTTCATGATTTGAACATTTGGATCCTTAGGAACAGCTTCTTGCCGCCCTGTAGTCGCGGTGTTTTTTTGGGCCAGCTGGCCCGGCAGTACGATGCGAGATGGGGAGCCACATAGGGCTTGCCCAAAGCAGGGTTACTTTCAGACTTAGGATCATACCTGTGTGCACAGGGTCGTTCATAAATTTTCTATATTAATTCACGTCAAGTTAACATGGAATACTGCATCTTATGCCTGGCCTGATAGTAGGGGTAGGCCCGCCCCTCTGCTGCACACGCCTCTCTCCCCCCACAAGATCATCCCCCCCACTCCCCGGGTTTCTCCTACGCCTTTACCTTGACCACCCAAGGGTTCAGGGTTTCGAAGGTTTGGAGCTGAAGGGTTAGGATGCAAGGGCTTTGTGTAGGGTCTTTGTGTAGGGTCCTAACGAGGTTGCACTTCCACCCACCTTGAAATGGACAAATCTGAACTGGATTGGGTTAGGACTTGCTCACTGGAGCTTAGCAGCCAATAAAGGATTATATTATATAGGGATTATTTCCCTATTCCCTACTAACCTTAAACCTTAGATTCTATACTTACTTACTTACTTACTTACCTACCTACCTACTTACTTACTTACTTACTCTCTACCCTATGATATTGTGATATGTTCCCTCATTCCCTACTAACCCCCCGTAAGTTTGGGATCAAGGAATTCAGGGCGCATGCAGCAATGCAGCACAGATCCAGCCGTCCAGCGGAGTGGCCGTGGCGTTTCCCTGCACTGTCCTTTTGTAAGCCTTGTATAATCTTTACATATGGCCCTACATAACCCCTATAAATAGCCGGTATATGACCCTTATATACTTCAACCCATACATATATAGAAATATCCCCTACATATACCCCTATATCTCCCGCGCTTCGTACTTGTTTCCACGAGCCAAGTCGCCACAAGTGCGCCTACCCTCCCTCAAACCAACATAACACCGCCAAAAGTGATGATCTAGAGGTGTTGTGGAGTTATGGTAATAATTGGGGATGTTCAGAGTTGGGTTTTCTTTCCCCGGAACTAACATGGAAAAACAACAAGAGTCATGCAACAACTTTGGTCTTTCTCACAGGAGCCTTCAAGGGGTTTTATCTTGCTTTGAGGGAGGAATAGGGCTTTCCAGCTTCGAAATGCTGGACCGTCGGCAGACAAAACAAGTTGATGTGTGCTTGCGCAGAACTCATTCAGGTAAGGGCTCAAACACTCCAAGCCGTAGCCACTCCTAAGGCCTGAACCCTAAACTTCTGGAAGGCTGAGTAAACTTTCACCAAACCTCCCGGCCACTTCTTCCCCCTTTTGCAATCGTATTGCGGGTTAAGGGTTTAGGGTTTGATACTTTGTTTGAAGCAGATCAGGGGACTTCGGGGCTTTGTAACTGGTATAGGGTATAGAGTTCAGCACTTAAGATTCAGGGCTCAGGGTCTAGGGTTCAAAGTTTAGGGCTTAGGCTTAAGTCTTGAGGGTTTAAGGTTTAAGGTTTAGGGTTCAGAGCTTGTGTACTAGTATATGCAGGTTGCCATTCCTTGAACAGCCGATTCGTAGGCCCCTAGACTTGGATCAAGTTGTGGCTTGGTGCTCTTGCAGGGGTGTAGCGGCAGGGTTCAGGATGTGCCTGGGCCTTCAAAGGATGTCGAATAAGGGCCGTATTGACTGGTTTAGGGTTTGGGGGTTTAGGGTTTAGGGGACTGGTTTTGCTGGTCCGGGGCACCGTAATCCCTACCTCCTCGTACCTGCAGCTTTCCGGATTCTTGTAAGTCAAGGGTTATGGGTACAAAGGAGGTTACCGATGGGGCCTGTTGAGAAATGCCTCTCCTAGAAACCGAAACGTTTAGAGTTGGGTCCAAGTACCCAAGTTTATGATGCGAATATGACTGGCTTTGGGAAGCGAAGTCCCTGCTCTTTGCGTATTTGAACACTTAGGGTAATAATATTTTGGGGCTATATATAGGGATAATGGAAAAGAAAATGGAAACCACTATGGTATTTTGGGGTTATATATATATATATAATATTCCCACTATAGTGCCATAAGATATGCGTGGGGCAATATTTGGTAATTATTTGATAGGTTTGTGGTTTTTGTGCTGGTTGGCGTGATGGCTTTTCCTGATAGAACGTAGGGTTTAGGGTTTAGGGGTCCATGGGCAGTGTTGTAGACAATGGCACGGATACCAACCACGAAACACAGTCCTATCCTACGTAGAATCCCGATCAATTCTAGGATGAAGTCTCTGCCAACCTAATGTTGACCCCCGATGAAGAGGGCTGCATAACATTTTCTGTCCTTTTTCAGGGTTGCTTTGTGGGGTTCCATCTTTCTTCGAAAGCGAGTATCAAGCAGATCCTTTCCGGCGCAGGCTGAGACGACCAAGAAACTTCCAATCTTCAAAATTACACCTTAATCATTACCCTAAACCCTACATCCTATACGGTAGTTTCCCAAAATAGGGGTACCCCAATATAGACCCCCAAATACTATAGTCCTCATTATAGGAACCTTCAAAATGGTAGCCCTAATTTGGCGAAATCCCCATACAACCCTACACCCCAAACCCTAAACCCTAAAACCCTAAACCCCAAACCCGAAACTCTCAATCTGCTGCGCTGCGCTGAGTTTTGGTAGGCATTCCGTCAGCAGAACAACTACGCCTTTGCAAAGGAGGCAGCATATAATTTCGTGTTTAGGCATTGAGAAGTTTAGGGATTGAGGAGGTTAGGATTGAGGAGTTTGTGGTTTGGAGTTTAGGGTTTTACAGTTTAGGGATTGAGGAGTTCAGGGATTGAGGAGTTTAGGGTTTGGGGTTGAGGGTTTTATAGGTTCTGCTCCTTCACCCGAGTCATTACGCTGTTCCTCCTGCTTGTCTCGAAGTAACCCCATGTTCCTTAAATGATCCTAATTCATGGGGACCCAAACCCTATTCCCTAAGCCCTAAACCCTATCCCAAAACCCTAAACCCTAGTCCTAAACCCCATTCCCTAAACCCTAAACCGGGGAAGCACATGGGGCGGGTGGTAGTGGAACCCAGAAGGTTTGCAAAGGCTGCCTGCAGCTCAGCAAGGTTATGGGTTGGGTCAATCTTCCACCCAGTAAGGGGTACCACATTTGCGTTTAGGGTTCAGGGTTTAGGGGTTTAGGGTTTTATAGGGTTTAGTTTTCAGGGACAACGGGCTTAGGGTACCACAAGGGACTATTGTAGGTATATTATGGCTTCATTAACTTCATATTTAGGGGATATTACTGTAGGGAGGATTGACCCAGACCCCTGGAAGGATCCAAAATCAGATCCCCTATGTAAACCTAAACCCTAAGCCCCCAATGACCCTTGTATGCTCGCTATCTCCTCCGCTTGCAAATTCCTAGGGGATCTGTTCTTTTAGGTTTCTCTGAGAGTCAGGGACGTGGGGTTGTGCACATGCAGACCCGTTGAGGGCTTCGGCTTTGGTGCTGAGGGTTTATATGTCCCGTGATCCCAAAGCCTCCAATACAGATCACACCTACCACTTGGTGCATTCCACTCCTTTGAGACATAGCGCCAAAAAAAGGCAGCTGTCTAGTGTAAATGCTGACGGCTCAGGGTTTCAGGTCTTTTCCCGCAGCGGAAGGTTGTAATCGTTTTCGTTCAGGTACATTGGGGAGGCCCCCTCACATCCATTGCCGTCATGTACTAAACCAATGCTCGCCTGCAGCCTTAAAGTCTGTAACGAGTACATAACCTAAGGGTCCAAGGGCCCAAATAATGGGGTTTTAGGGCCCCAATACCATTAATGTTATGGTATTTGGGACCTAAAACCCTATTATTTGGGCCTTGGACCCTTTAGGATGATTAAAAGGACCTTGTAGCATTCCCAGGAAAGTATGGCAAGGTTGGGTGCCATGCGGCAACAAAGAACAGGATCGCGAGCGGGGGCCCCCCTACACCCTAAACCGTCGGAGGGGATGTAGTCTGGAATGTTAACCACCCTGCTGCGCAAAAACCTAATGTAGAAGCTCAAATACTTACCCACATCCTGTATTCTTTGTAGAATTAGAGTATATATGGTACCTTAAAAAACCTCACAATGATGTTGATGATTCTTTAGGCCCTTATAGGGAAAGTTCTATTCGCGCTTTCAACCTTAAGCAATGAGCGGCGTAAGTGACAGGTTTCTATAGGCGGCTACTGATTTTTGATGAGCGCCGGAGAGGGCACCCTGAACCTAAGTGACAAGGATTCCCCAACACAGAACCTTGAATTTCTAGACCCTTTGGTCCTGAACCCCTGCCGCTGTAGCCTTCGTTTGCCAGACAATTCTCAAGCTTGGCGATGTCGGGCAGCTGCTTGGTAGATCTTCATTAGCTTAGGCTTAGGGCTTCAGGTTTGAAACTTAAATGGGTTTCCCCAAATTAGGAGTACCTTTCTGGCGGTGGCTACGTAAATTATTTTCGTATTTTGGGGTCTGTATTGGGGCCGCCCCTGTTTTGGGCAAACTGCCATAACAAGCTTTTAGGAGCGAGGGAAGGATAGCCTCTATGTAACCAGTTCCTTAATTCCTTACTAGGTACCGGAGAAGGCAAGGGCTTTGGGTTTAGGGTGTACAGTCCCCCTTAGAATAAGATCCCCAAATACCCCATATTCTATCTACTTAAGGGTGACTATAGGTAGTGGCAGAGGCGCGTAATGGTGATGGCTAAGCCCCCAAGCTCTATGGGTTTGGAGGTTACCTGATTATAGGGGGTTTGCGTAGGGGCTCTATAGGGATAATGGAAAAGAAAATGGAAACTACTGTATAGTATATAGGAGTAGAATATCGGGGGGTTGAGGGTTTGACGTAAAATGTTTCGGGTGTGAGTGCGGGTTGGCGGTTCTTTGGTGTCAGCTTCAAATGTCTTGGTGTTGTTACTCCTGATATGGACGCCCCCAAAATGCCCTTGTAAAGCCTACCTGCAAACCCCGATTGCGGCCTTTACTTACTAAGCTGTGGGTAATTGGGATTACAGTCGCAGCTTTTTTTAAAGAAAGGCTTTGTTTGGTTCCATGCTAGTTGCATCTCCCAAAATTCCTCTTGCAGAGCCCAGAATGCGGACTCCCAGTAATCTCTATATCCGTAGGGTAGGCCACTTGTGCCTGCCATTATTCAGAAATGAGGGTCATGAATGTAAGAAGAGCACGCCAAACTCAGTCGATGTGTTCAGACAGCCCTCGCTCCTCCGCACAGGTTTATGTATGATATTGATGTGCTTGACAAACTTTGCAGTAGCAGTGCTAGCCACAACCTATGTGCGCGCACCCTACCCACGAAACCCTACACCCAATATATCCCTACATATTTTTCTATATATTATCCATTAATTAGCATATTTACATACATATCTGTCTATATGTCCCTATATAACCCTCGAAAGGTCAAACTGCATACGTACCCACGATCAAGGCTGATCTCCTTACACATGGAGAATCATCGGTGGGACGAGGCACAGATTTTGTTCTGGTTAGGGCTTGTGTTTAGAGGTGCTTCTATTGGTTGCAGTCTGGTTGTGGGTTTAGTTTTTTCAACTGGTTGGCGGATTCGGATTAGGCTGTGCAATTTGGGTTTGTGATTGTTGGTCAGGGGGTGGGTTGATAGGGTTTGGCGCTGTTATACTGATTTAGGGTTTAGCGTTTGGCCAGTACTATTCCCACATAATGCTTATGTAGTTGCAGCCATGACTTATTGCACCTTTTAGGCCCCCACATCACCGTGTACATAGTGCGAGCTTTCATTTGATTCTCCATGTCTTTTCCATAGTGCACAAACTACAGCTTCAAACCCTAAGAAACTTCCTGCGCCCCAAAACCCTTGCCCCTCAATTCTGAACCTCTTCCTCAAACTGATGTGGAACCTCAAACAGTCTCCAAAGAAGGGCTAATCTTCTAAAGCATATCTATATGAGCTTCAATGTTAGTCTGAGGCAGGTAAACCGAACACCCTATGCTGACTAATTGCTTTTTCTTGCTTGGAGGTTTAGGATATTCACAACACCACAAGTTGTGGTTGTTTTTCAAGTTTAAACATACAGTGGAGCTACAAGTTAGTTTTTCTGCAGCCCAAAACTCTAAAGCTCCGATTCTCCATTACCCCTGAACCTCCAAGCCCTAAATACCCCAAACCCTAAACCCTAAACCCTAAACCTATATATCCTGCAGCGCTACATCCTGGTGATTGTGAGGCCTTCCAGCTCAGCAACATGCATCCAGAATATGCGGCGCAGATCTATTTGCCCTGGGTGGTGGCCTCAAGCACACCCTTCCTGGTTCTGAAGGGTGAGAGGGGGAGTGGATCTGGATAGCAGTCCCTATAAAGCTCATTTTCGCAGTAGTCGTCCTGGCCGTCATCGTCGCCATCGTCGTAGTAGTCGTCATCGTAGTCGTCGTCGTAGCCGTCCTAGGTACGCAAAAAAAAAGAGCTTAGAGCCACATAATATCCTGTAGAACGCGTGGTTCTATCATACATAGCTTCGGCTTTTTGCAATCAATATACATATATATATATACATAATCCCCATCATTGTCCTTACACTCACTCCCCCACTCCCCTAGAGCACCACTTAGTACCCGGGTTCCCTTTAGCTTAGACCGTCAGTTTTTTTGACATGCCCCCGGTACCAATTTCTCAGTAGCGTTCATGGAGGAAATCTTGGTTATATAGGGGATTGTATAGTATAGGGGATTACTCCAGGGGATGTTAAGGGGGATACTAGGAGTTCAGACCCTAAACCCTAAACCCTACAGGGGCTCTAACATGGCTACCTGGACCCTTTGGCTGCGCGCGGCACAGATCAAGCGGTGTTCTGGTGACTCTGCAGGTTATATGTGGGCTATATTGGGGGTATATTGGAATAGTGGAAAACGAAATGAAAACTATCATAGTATAATATCGGAATATAGTAGGGTTATATAGGGATACTGGAAAATAGAATAGAAACGAATATTGACGGTATGACCTGTAAACCATAAACCCTAAACCTATATAAGGTCTAGTCAGGAGTTAGACATGTACCCCCCCACATGTACACCGCCCCCCAAAAAAACACACACACACACAATAGAACCTTATTAGAACCCTATTAGGCCTTATTGAGCTCCATATAGTCCTTATNNGGGGGGGGGGGGGGCACATTCGGGGGCGCATGTATAGTAACTCCTAATTTAAGGGGTGTTTAGGCTGCAGCTCGGAAGTGGCTGAGCCATGTGCAGCTGTGTCCAGTCATGCTGCGCGTGGCTCCATTACGTATTATGATAGACTACAATATACTCTTAATATACTATGAAAAAGTATAGTATATTATCTTGTACTATAATATGTTATTCTATACTCTAATGTACTACAATATAATAAACTATGAATATTCTATCATGTATGATAGTATACTCTATTACAGCGGATGAGCGCAGAGCATTGAAGTTAAGCTGCCTTTTGCTCAGTCTTTGGGACAAGTTATTGGGTTGAGGGTTTAGGGTTTAGGGCTTCAGGGTTTAGGGTTTGCTCCCATTTCATTCGGGGGTCTATTACATTATGGTCATATAGGGATTATAGGGGTAGTTGACTATAGTCCCCCTTAAGTAGATAGAATTTGTCTTTGGGTATGTTATAAGAAGATCCCCATATACCCTAGATTCTATCTACTCAAGGGGGACTATATAGGCTTCTACAGTAGCCACCCCCAATCCCACGGAAGCAGATTTCCCAGGCCGAGTGGTTGGCTTTCAACGACCGCTTCGATGACGCTCTTGATGTGCATCCGCCCGTGCCATTTGTTTGCTACTGCTATGGGCCATTAGACCTTAAGATTCCCCACTAGGACCCTCGTAAGGGTAGATTAAGGGAACAAAAACTCCAAACCCCAAACCCTCACTTCATTGCGGCCTACCTTGGTCCCATCACTGCATAGGATTTAGGGGGGTCGTGAGGACCCAAACAAAGGTAGATTCCGGGACCGGACATTACCCAAAGCCTCTAAGGACTCATATTTGGAGCAAGTCGGGCCCCGAATTTAGGGATTATCACTATATGGTGTTTGGGGTTTGGGGTTTAGAGCTTAGGATATATATGAGGGATTATTGTAGGGATCCACTGCCCCACTCTCACCTTAACACCAGTAATTTTAGGGCGCAGCGCTTCCCCGAGAAGTTTTTAGAAGTGGCAGTTTCCATGCACGAGGGGCGGGGCCTCAGCTTAGACCCAGTGTATTTTGAGCCTTTCTATGGGGAACCTCGAAATGGTATCCCTGATGTCGGGAAGCTCTTCTGCTGGTATTCGTCTTCTGCGTGGTCTTGCGCGGGAGCTGAATTTCATTACCCAGGCGGCTGAAAGGCTACCATGGCTCCTTTGGTCCCTAAACGCTGTAAAGCGATTCCAGAAATAGGAGGCCCAATGAAGACTCCCGAAATAATCCTCACCATGAAATCCCGAAAACAAGGACCACGACTACTTTGGGAATCCGACCCCAGCTTTCATTTCATAGTACGCTCCATTCCCTAGCCTGAAGCCTGAACCTCAATTTTTTTAGATCCTAGCTCCCACACCTGAAGCCCCAAATCCAAACTCCCAAACCCTAAACCTTAAATCCTCAACCCTATCTGGCCCTATCTTAGGGGCTTAAACCAGGAGCCCACGACATACAGTCTACTCCATGCTAGGTGAGATTTAGGGTTTAGGGTATTTGATTTGTGGCTTAGGGTTTGGGGTTGAGGAGTAGGGTTTTGGGTTCAGAGATTAGGATTTACCCGCAACCCACAAGTACCTACAGTTTAAGGCTTTTTTACCTATTAAGCTATAGGTAGTTGGGGTTACAGTTAGGGCTCAGAGATTAGGATCTAGGGTTAAGTGATCAGAGCTTAGGACCAACGAATCACCAACATTTAAATGATCCGCCCCCTCATTATGGGTGTTTTTATGCCTATATACCCGCTCTTTCGGGGTCGAAGAGCCTAAGATCCATACAAGATTTCTGTAGCTCAGCCTATCTGCGGGCCTTTTTGGGGGGTTACAGTCCCCCTTAAGTAGATATTATATGGCTGTGGGTATATAATAAGCTCCCCATATACCCAATATTCCATCCACTTAAGGGGGACCTAAACCCTAAACCTCTTATTATGGGTGGTTCAGGCCTAGGTCGGTTTTAGGATGAACTTGTCCAGGTGGAACCCCCCAAAAGGCCGGTCAGTGTGGGGGAGGGCAAAATCTCAGACTCCTTGTCACGGGAGGGGGGCGTTGCTAGAGGTGGGGGGAAGTAGCCAACATGCAGATGCCTGAATATTTTGAGTAGAATGTTTGAAGTATCTTGTGCTGTAGTTACATATCAGGCTGTGAGGGTTTGCTATTGCTGCTTTTTCAGGCCTCTACACTGATGATATCCAGCATGCCAAAAAAGTGCTTGAACTCTGGCGCCGGCGGGCCATGGCTTGACAAGGACCCCCCCCTCATGATGCTTAAGCCCAAGTCAGTCAAAGCCCCAACTGCAAAGCCTTAGGGGCCAATGAATGCAGAAGCCTGAAAATGACCAGCACTATTCCTTGGCAGTCCTTATACGGTATGTGGTCAAAATGATGGTCCCTTGTCTATGGCCCTAAACACTTAGGATACCCAAAAGGGGACATTCATGTTGACAACATGCTGTACAAATCGAGCGTAATGTACAAGCTCTTAAGCTATGCCCTAAAGAGTTTTTTTGGGCGCCTTCCCTACTACCCACCCTGAGCCTTAAACCCCAACCCCTAAAGAGTGTTGAAGTGTAGTTATCATTATCCTCTCCATTCTCTCCCAACCATCAGTGAGCCTAGACCTTAAACCCCAACCCTAAACCCTAAACCCTAAAACCTAAACCCGAATCCCTACACCCCAATGCCTAGACCCTGAACCCTAAACCCTGAGACCCTGTGCCATGAACATGCCTGATCTCCAAAGCTTGGGCGATGTCTCGCCGCGACAAGCAGCGAAGCTGCGCGAGGCTGGGGCTCCTTGGTGAGAGTACCTCTGCTTTTAGGGTTTCGGGTTTAGGGTTTAGGGTTTAGGATATGGGGTTTAGGGTTTAGGGTTTAGGATACAGGGTTTAGGGTTTAGGGTTTATAGGGATAATACAGGGTTATATATAGAGATAATATAGGTCCTTTTTGGGGTACCCTAAATATTAGGTGCCGTATGATAATAGGGATCCAAAAAGGGACTACAATTTTGACAACCACCCATAAAGTCCCCCTTAAGTAGATGAATATGCATCTGGGTATGTTATAGTAAGATCCCCATATACCCCATATTCGATGTCGAGTTGTGGGGTTAGGTTTGAGGGTTTACGGTTGAAGGTTGATGGTTTACGCTTCAGGGCTTAGGGTTTAGGGTTTAAGGTTTCCTGGCTTTACTTACCTCTTGCTAGCAGCCAGTGGAGGAATGGAAAAGATAATGGAAACTACAATTGAGGGTTTAGGATTTAGGGCTTAGGGTTCACGGTTTGGGGGCTGGAAAAGAAAAAGGGAGCTACCATATAATGGAGGGCTATGCAGGGACTACTATATACTGTTAGGATCCATTGCTTCATGCCTTGCTAACCAGTGGTTAGTAAGGGAATGGGCCGGGATATGTGTACGCATATTTATATATATATATATATATTACGCATACACATACAGACGAAGAAAGAGGGAGTGCAAGAACGCCATATATTCTAAAGAAAACACAACTAGTTCATGATTTGGGGTTTGGGGTTGAGGGCTTGTTAGTGCGGAAGGGGTAAGGCTGAGGTTTGGGAATTTAGGCTTCTCTAGCACTTGGCCTTTTGGGCTGATACTTCAGGCTTTAGTTCACCCTAAACCCTAAATCCTAAAACGCTAAACCCTAAGATCCTATACCCTATGCAGTGAAGGGACCAAGGTAGACCGCAATAACGCGAGGGTTTAGGGTTTTGGGGGTTTTGTTCCCTTAATCTACCCTTACGAGGGTCCTAGTGGGGAATTTTAAGGTCTAATAGCCCGCACTGGGATCGGGATTTTCCACGCTACTATGCGAACTCCTCCTCCTAAACCGTAAACAACCCCAATCATAATCGCTAGGACCCCAATAACTATACAATGTTCCCAACACGACAAACCCAAACTCTATTCCCTGCCCTAAAAACCTGAAACTCTAAACTCTAACCTCTTGAAATCCCTAAGCCCTGCAACCTAAACTATCCCTTAAAATCCAGAAGCCGTAAACCCTAAACTCTGAAAATCCCGAAGCCCCCCGGAACCATCCCTTCAATTTGCTGGGTTGCTGTTAAGGAACTTAAATTAAGTTACTATATTGGGGAGACCCTGTAATTTACTATATATACCCATTATGGTAACTTACTTTAATTTTCAGCAACCCAGTTTGTGCATGCTGCTGGCCAGGCAATGCTCTATGCCTTGCTTCCCAGACACTGAGTCAAGACATTTACGTAGGGGTTTAGGGGTTTAGGGCCTTAGTACTAAAATGAATAATGGGACTAATGGAAACTACTATGTAGGGTTTAGGGGCTTAGGGGTTTCGGGTTTCAGGGTTTAGGGCTCTATGTTTGCAGGGTAGGCTTCGATGCCTTTAGGTGATTGTTTTTTGCGGGACTTAGGCGTTTTAGGGGTATAGGTATAGGATTTACGTTATCAGTACCTGGACCCCGAAAGTAGCTAACCTAGTGGTCCAAAACTCCTAAACAAAGTGAAGCCGACAATTGTTCTGCATACCAGGTAGGGTTACTTTTTGAAGGCGGCGGGGGCTTAGGGTGTACGCCGTTGGGTGCATTACATGTTTCGATGGTTTTGGGATGTGTGGATGTCAGGATAACGTCGAGAGTATGCCCTACAAAAGTTCGACCAATCTGGGTTATCCGCGCTAATTATCAGCCTACTTACCAAGTCCCCCTGACGCGAGACACAAAGCCTAGAAATCTATTAAACCCTCGGGGTAATGGAACATAAAATGGAAGCAACTATAGGGGTACACAGGGGTTATATAGGGTCAACAAAACCTTCATAAGCCCCCCCCGATGGCCCTTCAAGTAGGATAGCAGTGGCCAAGGACTCGAGATGGATCCGAAGCAACTTCCTCCACTGCTCCTGGGCTTTCGTTAAGACATGCGCAGATCTTGGTTGAACACCACAACTTCAGCCCTAAACCTTGACCCTAAGTCATGAGGTATTAGCTTCCATCTTCTTATCCACTCCCCTACTATAACCTCATAGATGTAACTCGGAAGTAATCTCAACTTGAGACCCTGCGCTTTCCTGTAGCAGTGGCAGAGGTTGCTAGAGAACCTTAGTTGACAAGTTTCAGGGCTAAGCTACCGTAATATGAGCTATAGTCTAAACTCCTTAAAGGGGGTTATATTGGGAATTTCGTAGGGGAGTATACAGTTTACACAGGGTGATGCTAGGAGTTTAGATTACAGGTAATATGAATGTGTAGTGAACATAGTGTTGTTTAACATGCATCCACGTTACGGTAACTTAGCTCTAACACCTTCAATAACTTCTATGTAACCCCATCAGCCCGTGTACAATCCAAATAATGCCTCTTAAGGGAACTCATCGTGGAAACCTAATCCCCAAAACCCTAAACACGAGCTTGCTTTAAAATCCTCAGGGGCGCCCTTAAGCCCTCAACCCCTATAAAGCCCTAAACCCTCAACCCCTAAACCCTAAACCTCATAATTACCTTAAACCCCTAAACCCTAAAGCCCTAAAACCTCAACCCCTATAAAGCCCTAAATCCTCAACCCCTAAACCCTAAAGCCCTAAACCCTCAACCCCTCAACCCCTTAACCCGAAGCAACCCAGGTTGAGGGAGCTGCACAAAAGACGAGTTCAGGCGGGAGGGTCTCAGGTTTGGGGATGACTTGGGGATGTAGGGCTTAGGGTTTAGGGATTTAGGGATTAGGGTTTAGGGATTAGGGTTTAGGGGTTAGGGTGGACGGATTAGGGTTTATTGATTAGGGTTTTGGGATCAGGGTTTAAGGCTTAGGGTTTAGGGATTAGGGTGGAGGACTTAGGGTTGAGGGTGTGGCATTTAGGGTTCAAGGGCAGGGACGGGGGTGTCTGTGTCATTGATGCAACTTGATTTTTTCAAATGTCCTATACAGAAATTAAGAAGGGATATGCAGTCATGAGATTTTAGTAGTATCCCGAGTGAGCATCCCATTGTTCAACAGTATCCATTGGTTGGAATAGTACCGTATCCAATAAGCTTAGACATAATCTCCTAAACCTTAATTTAGGGAACCAGGCTTGGAGGGTGGTTCAAGACAAATGTACCCCTACACCCCCCAAGCTCTAAGCCCTATACCCTAAACCCAAAGTTCTAAGCCCCAAACCCCAAACCCCAAACCATAAACCCTACCCCTAAACCCTAAATAGCAGTTTCCATTTTCTTTCCCATTATCCCTATATAACCCGAATATAACCCTAATGCTCTATCTACTTGAGGGGGACTCTAAGCCCTAAACCCAAAAGCCTAAACCCTAAACCCTAAACCCTTTAACTCTAAACCCTAAAACCCTATAAACCCTAAACCCTAAAACCCTTTAACCCTAAACCCTAAGCCCTAAACCCTAAAAGCCTGCGGGTTGCAGAGCATCAAATCAGCAAGGAGGGCCATCAACAAGTCCAAGCCTGGAAGCCCTCAGAAGCCTACTCTTAGGTTCTTAAGGCGTCCACCTAGATATTTTGCATGTAATAATGTAGGTAATGAAGTGAATGAATATATGTATATGTATATGTATATATTTGCATATATATATATATCGCTTACACAGTGTATAGATAGATAGATAGATAGATAGATAGAGAGAAGGTTGAGAGTTTAGTGTAGATATATGGTACATACACAGGGACTAGAGGGTCTTTCAAGTCATTACGTTGGGCCCCAGGACTATACATGGACGCTTCGAGCTTCTACCAGAACCAACATAAAAAGTTCATCTCAAGCGCGCGCCTTCACCAAACTATATAGTCCCCCTTAAGTAGATGGAATATGGCTTTGGGTATATTGCAATAAGATCCCCATACTCTATCTACTTGGGGGGACTACAGAAGAACGCACAAGGGGCGAGTCTTGACATAAGTAACCCCTGAGACCCACAACCCTAAGTTCCGGATCCTGCAAACGTCGCCTGTAGCCTCAATCCTAGATAGGGAGAAGCCGAGAGCATAACCTTGTAATGGCCCAGTGTATGACCTCCTTACGGGCTGGTGCCCCCAAGTTACATAACTATACTTATAAATCCCATATCTACAAGTAATCGGACTCATTATTGTACTTACCCTTTGCTATTCATAACCCAAGCTATAACTCAGGGGCCCCGCACTGCAGCCTAGAAGCCGCCAGAACCAACCCCACCTGCACATCATGGAGGCAGCTCGGAAAATCCTTGCTGCGTGGCTCTACCTGCTGCTGGAAGGCCTGATGTCTTATTGCCCCAGATGAGCTATAGTCTAAACTCCTTAAGGGTGGGTTATATAGGGGATTATACAAGGGACTACTATAGGGGTTGTTAAGGGGGATACTAGGAGTTTCGACAATGGCTCAGATAGCGTGTAGGGTTCGAGGTGTTATTATGGCCCTCAATATGAAAGTCGGGGCCGCCCTAGAGCCTTAGCCTTAAACCCTGAAGCCTGGAACCTGCAACCCCCCCAATTCCTGAACCCCTTAATGTAGGCCCATGATTAATAAACCCCCTTCTTTTAAGGGCCTAAATTGATCCCTATTATAATCCCATTAAGGGGAGGGGGTTTATGAATCAGGGGTCTGGGTTACACCATCAACCACCCCTAAGCTTGAAGTCGCCGTCGGATCTGTGTGGAAGGCTCTGAGTTTCCACCTCAGGCCCAGGATTCTACAGGGGTTTCAGGGGTTTAGGGTTTAGGGTTTAGGGCTTAGGGTTTAGGGTTTAGGGCTTAAGGTTTGTGAAGCCGTAAACCCTTAACCCTCAGATATGTGATGTGCGGCGTAGGTTCCAGGATCCCTTTGAAAGTGGTCTCCTTTAGGTTATATGAGTGAGGTGAACCCTAAGGGATTGTGGTGTCCTTCTTAGGTGTCTACAGAGGTGCTATTTAAGAATTACCCATCCAGGGGACTATAGGGAGGTAACCAGTTTGGTGTGTATTTTCTTGGGATGATGATTACCTGAACCCCAAAAGTACATAAAATGATAGCCCGAAACCCCTAAGAATTGCCCGCAGGCCATTATTCTACATCCTTTTGGGGGCTCAGGTAGGGTTTAGGGTCAGGGTGTTGATTCTAAGTTTGCGAGGTGCTGGAATGGGCTTTTAGGGGGGTAGGCTTTTTGGGGTTTGGGGGGGGTTTAGAGGTCTGCTTGGGGGGTTTGAGGCCTTGAACACGGAACCCTGGAGTTTAGGGTTTAAGGTTTAGGGGTACTAGACCCAGAACCCTGCTTGGAGGGTCATGGGGACTTAGTAAGTAGGTTAATAACCCCTATAACCCATAGAACAGCCCCAGTTATCCCCATTATTAACCTACTCACCAAGTCCCCATGACCCTAAACCCTAAATCCTAAGCAATCCTTAAACCCTAAATAATACATAGTAGTTTCCATTTTCTTTCCCATCATCCCAATATGACCTGAAAACACCCTGAAATTGGGCAAGTAGTTTCCTTGATTGTTGAAGGGAGGCCCAGTGGGCCCTTGAGACCTGGGGCCCTCATCGGTCAGCAGCTCCCCTCCGTGTACTATGGAACTAGAGGGGCCTCCATTTTTTAAAAAAATTGGTTACCCTAATGCTGTTACATTATTAGTGGCAGAAAGCAGGTATTGTTATTGTTAAGGGGCCGGTGCTGTTTAGAAGTAACCATTATCAGCTATAGTGGAAATGGTGATGGTGGCGGTGATGGTAAGGGGATTAGTATGTCAAGCGTGGCTACTGTAACACTGTAGTTCCCGAAGCTGATAACCTTATACCATGCTAACTGAAGGGGTCACTTATTTGGTTTGAATCGATGGCGGCAAAAGTAAAAGGAAACGTCCACATGGCCGACCCTACCTAGAGCAACCTTCACACCTGAAGCAACAGGTTACAAACACCGAGCTACTCTTTGCAAAAGCTTGTTCCATAGGGTAGATCCTGAATGCTAAGCCGAACAGAACTAGGGACCCCACAGGCGAAGCGACATTGAGCTTGCGGAAGAAAGAGTCCATGTATCTTGGCTAGGGTTTTAAGGCTTGGAGTTTAGCGTGACCTCAAGCTAACCTCCCTCAACCCGAAACCCAAGCAAGCCTGTCTTGCTGATGATGTTTCTCCAGCTAGGTTCTTCATGGGACAAGAAGCCTAGGGTCCCCTTTAAGGTTTCCGCTGAGCCCTCATACTTCCTAACCGGCCCCCACCCCCAGGGAGCTGAATATAGCCTGATTGAGGAATGTACTTTGAACCATTTAATGTTTTTTAATTCAAGGAGTTCCTAAAAGGCTTTGAGGCCTTTCGTGGTCTACAGCAAGGATTGTAGCGCATGGGGTTTCGTTTTGGAAGCTACCATATGGATCTCTCAATGCTCAAACAAGTGTATCGCATGGTTTGGATACACATGTGCTCTTTAGGCCTTTAGGCGCCAGTAATTATCTTGCATGACCTTAGTATCTAGAGCACCATAATCCTCAGTGATGCATGAGTTATCATGGGCTTTCGGGTTTAGGGTATGAACAACATGGCTTGCGTACCATGCAGCTCTGTTGTCGACTTCAAAGCGACGAGAACGGTTTCACACTACGGAAAATGTGCAGAAGGATAGCTTTCATGCAATTCTCTATTTGATTTCTAGTGTTGGGAAACTCTTCCTCTTTGAAGCCTATATCTTAATATCTTATATAATCCCTATACACCCCAATATATCTCCATATATCACCTTATTCCAAAACCCTAAAGCCTAAATATCTGCATATGTTTTTATCTAACCTCTACATAACCCTGATATACTACCCCTAAACCCTATACGAGCTGAAACAAGAACATCGCGTGCAAATATTCTGAACCCGGGGGCACTATAGTTTGACATGGCCTGTACAAAGTAGCCGAATACGCTCCGCAGAGTTGGGCATATACTGCAAGCGCTACTCAGTCTGCTCGTGTGTGCGTAGAGCTTAGGCTTTGAAACAGCTGCTTGTAATGAGGATCGTGCATTTCTAGGACATGAGAAACTTGAGCAGGTCGAAACCGACACCCTAACCGCTACCTTGATCGCCCTTGGAGAAGGTTCGCATCTTTGTGTGTGGTCTCTAGGTAAATGACTACTGCCCCTTCATGGTGGACAGCGCTTAAAACAGAATTCAGTATGGGAAGACGGTGTAAATCCCTCGCCTTAAGCATATCACATAGAAGCCTCAACCTCAACACCTATACCCGACGCCTACCCTCCGTTACGGCCGAGGTACCCGCTCATGGAGGATATATATATATATACTAGTATGAGCTATAGTCTAAACTCCTCCAGGGGTTATAGAGGATTTTATAGGGGAGTCTTACAGGGGTGATTAAGGGGCATACTAGGAGTTTAGACTATGGCTCATATAAATGTGTNNTAAGGGTGCCAGGAGGGTCTTGGTAGTTACCAAATTGTGGTCCTAGCTTCTGTGTATGATTATGACTTTGGGGTATATGATATATCTCAAATAGACTTGACCTCAACATGATATTGCTTGAAGACATTACAGTAGTCGACTAGAGAGAAGGCCACGCTATGACCAGATAATGGGTTTTCTGCGGTCTCTTTAGGACTTAGTTTTCATTCGTATTCTAGTATAAACCTATGGAATCATTTAAAATAATATTCCCCAACCCTAAACCCTAA
>CAJNIZ010016668.1:0-14020 GCA_905231905.1 Symbiodinium pilosum
CCCCCCCCCCCCCCCCCGGCTGGCACCAAGCCTATGACCAAGATCATCACGGCGAAGCAGCAACAGCAACAACAACAACAACAACAACAACAACAACAACAACAACAAAACAACAACAACACCAACAAGAACAGCAACAACAGCAACAACAACAACAACAACAGCAGCAACAACAGCAACAACAACAACAACAACAAAAGCAACAGCAGCAACAGCAGCAACAGCAGCAGCAGCAGCAGCAGCAAGAAGAAGCAGCAACACACAACAGCAAACAACAGCAAACAAGAGCCAACAGCAGCAAGCAACAGCAACAGCAACAACAACAAGAACAACAGCAACAGCCCAGCAGCAGCAGCAGCAGCAGCAGCAGCAGCAACATTAGCAGAACAAGCAATAACAATAAGCATATAGATATATATATATATATGTATATATATATGTTGTGTTTACAGCAACACAGCAACAACAGCAACAGAATCAGGAACAACAGCAGCAGCAACAGCCAACAATAGCAGCAGCAGCTGCAGCAGAAATAAAGGAGAGCCCTGCCCAGGAGATTTGATTTCAACATTGGAGATTGGCTTCATGGCTGGCAGCTCTGCTTCAGATTGAAGAATGATTGAGGGCAAAAGACATGTCAGTAAGACATTTTTGATGAATCAATGTCAATTGAATATTTCTCCTGTCAATCAGAAAGCAAGAAAAATTGATGCATGACTTTTTGCAGTGGCAGTGCATGAAGCCAGATCTCGAAAGGGTGATGAATTGGTCAGGGTTGCCAAAAAAATGGCTAAAAACAAAGCTGGAAAAAAAGGGCAGCATTTCCCCTGCCAGCAGGCAGAAAAAAAAGTGGAAATTATTGCAATCCAGATTGGTAGTTTTTGGAAGTTTTTGGAAGTTTTTGGCAAAAACTTCCCAAAACTTCCAAAAACTTCCAAAAACTTCCAAAAAAATCCAGAAAATCCAGAAAATTTCCAGAACATTTCCAACAACTTCCAAAAAACTTCCAGAAACTTGCAGAAAATTTCAGCAAAATTTAGCAGCATTCCAAAACTAAGCACACCAGCTGAACAAGAAAAGCTTCTTAGATTCTAGGATATCAAAAAAAATCAGTCAAGCATTGCTTTGCTTAATCTCAGCTCAGGACTATCCGATGACATGTGCTTGATTTTCCTGAGCTGATAAAGCAGCAGCTGGGCATCTCACCCTGGGCCCCATGTAGGTTAGGTGCCACTGAACTTGAGCTTTCAGCTTAAATTTCTCCTCAGGACTTTGGGGTGCCCGTTGCAGTTGTTGCAGTTTGGCAGTCATTGTGATTCCACCTGGGAACAGCAAAATAGCAGAGCTGGACTGAGAGTTTGTGACATGGTGCACCACATGCTTTGTATTCCAATCATTCCATGCAGAGCTGAGCTGCTCTCATTTGCAGTTTTCCTTTGGGGGTCAAGAAGCCCTTTGGACAGGGTGTTTTTTAGGGGTGAGGCCCAGGCTCTGACTTTGTGCTCTGCCATGGATGATGATGTTCCTTGCTTGCATAGGCACCATGTGGCAGCATCGTTGTGTCAAGCAAATTGGTTTTTGTTGCTGAAACTTTCTGGCACAGCAGCTCAGGAGACACTTGTTGGATCAGATGTGGAGGTGTCTGCCAAAGCCCTCTCCAGCAGCGTCTCAGAAAGTGCAGAGGAAGAGGAGCAGCAGGAGGAGGATCCAATGATGCCCAGTGATACTGAGGCTTTTGAGGGTGCTATGGACCTGGACCTTCAAGCCCAAAACCAGCTTTGGGTCTTTGAGTTGGAGATGAGGCTGAGGACACCAGGCTGCACCCAGATGGAGGCCTCAGCCCTGAAAGCAGCCTCCTGTCCACTGTTCCAGAGACTTCAGGAACAGGGTCTTGACCCAGGCTCCCAGGTTGCAAAGGTGTGGCTGACCTAGCTACTGTATGACTCTGAGGAGGAGTTTGTGCCAGGACAACCTTTGCTCTACAGGTCCATAGCCTGGACACTTGCAAAGCAGCAGCTCCTTGCAAGTAGGAGGGCCCAGAATACTGCTGACTTGCCAGTGTGCTTTTGCTGCCCCCAGAGTGCCTTCTTTCCTGCTGGCTGTAGCCACAAGCCAGTGGCCAGTGGGACAGGATTCAAGCCAAACTGCAGGTGCTGTGCAGTGTGTATGAGGTGCAGCAAGGTCTGCAGAAAGTTCCAGCTGAGCCAGTCTTTGTCATGCTCCTGCAGACCCTCTGGCCTAGTGGACAGCCACCTTTGGAAGCACTAGCTGCCTCTTGGCAAGTAGTCAGTGCTGCAGTGTATGAGTGGCATGGCATGCATAGCATGTTGCTGTGGCTTGTGCTATCTCAGGCAGCTGGCTACTTGGAGAAGCTGGCTTGGATGTTGAGTCATAGGCCTCAGGGCAGATTCTTGGCAAGATTTGTCATGCATTCAAATTTCATCTGCTTTTCTGGCATTTATGAATGCACCTGAGGCAGCTGATGGGCTGGATGATTCAATTAGATTGATATTGATTGGTGGCCTGGAAGGCGAGCTTCTTGGCAAAAAGTGTGCATGCACTCATTTGTTGTGCTCCCCTTCAGGCTGGAAATTTTTGGTGGCTCATTGAGGGCCTTTGAAGGCAAGTTTACTGTTTGCTGGCAGTGTGCATACAAACTTCATGTCAGCTCAGGCAGGCTATGCTGGGATATGATGATTATGATTGAATGGTGGCCTTGGGGCCCAGGTTCTTGGTCAAAAATGCTGGCATGCATGGTGCTGGAATGCTTTACTCCCCTGAGGCAGCTGTGAATGGCTGGGTGGAATTTTTTAAATTGGGGCCTGCAAAGGCAGCTGCTTGGCAACAAGTCTGTTTGTGTGCTTGTGCTTGAAAGGCATTGCATCTGTTTCCACCCTGGGTCATTGAGGCCTGTTATGAAGTTGGCTTGGACCTGGGATGTTGGAATGATGGCCCACAGTGCCAGCTTCTTGCCCCAACAGTCCCAAAGGTTATGGTCTCCCATGTTGGCAGTTGCATGCATGCTGGATGATTTTCTGTAATATTTCTGCTTTATCTGAGGCAGTGGAGTGGCTGGAAGTTCAGTGTCACCCAAGGACATTGGCCATGAGTGCCAGAGCAGCCAGGAGTACAGTTTAGCCAGGCAAAAGTTAAGGTCAAGAATCTGTGGTGCATCTGGCATGTCAAGCTTGTCATGGGCTGCTTCACTTGGCATGAGCTAGCATGATCCATTGTGCAACTTTGGAAGGCAAGGGGGGGTGGGGTGGGTGTGTGTGGAGGGTTCATCTTAATCAACCATGGAACTATGTAAGCCCCAAAATACCCACATTTTAGCATCACTGAATGGTATGAGCCCCACATTGCATGAATGTCTTTGTTTGAGCCTAAATGAACTACTGTGGGATCCTTGCCAAACTTTTCAAGCTTTGTGCTTCACCACTCTGCAGTGTGCTGATTTTAGTCTAGCAAGATAGCATGCAAGCTCATCCCTACTATCAACATGCATTCAATATGCTCCTGCCATGGATTTTCGCCCATTTCAGTGCCAGATAGCATCTGGTGCCACCCTTGCAGGGCATGTCAATGATGGTGATGCACCAGAGTGGGAATGGGCCAGAGTGCTGAAGGAAATTGGGGTAGCACAAGCTGATCATGTTTTCTTGCAGAGAAATTTGCCCAAGCTGGAAGCCAAATTGGAATTTGCTGAAGCCACTGGGCAGAGTGCAATAATGGGTAGCATGCATGGAACCCTTCACCCCAAGCCCTACATACTAAAGCTAAACTTAAGCCCCCCATCAGGATTTTGATTTTTCTGTGATAGGCTCCAAACCCAAAGGCCTAAGCCTTTACTGCCTCAGGATTCAAATGGAGTCATGGTTAAGCTCTAAGCCCTTCACCACCTGTTCTTGTTAGTATTTGTATTTGTTTCTTATAAGCTACAAACCCATATTATGATGTTATCTAGTAAAAGGAGGAAGTCAATGACCAAGTTTGCTTTTTGAATCAGCTGAGGTTTCAAAAGATGAGATCCATTACAGGGGCAGGGGTGACAGGCAAGAGCCAGATCCTCACAGCAGTGGACATTCAGTTGAAAGCAGAGCTTTGGTGGTTTTCCTGCTGGATGTTCCTGGTCACAAGTCCATGCCTTCAAAAGGTAAGAAGGCAAGTTTGGATATGGTCACTGATTTGGTGAAGCAAAGTGTGAGATGGGGAGGTGTTCCCATTTGGAATGGTGCTATTTCCTTCAACTGCTTTGATCCCAGAGGGAACCCTGCTACTCTCACCTGGAGCTTCAATGGCCAGGGCCTGACAGCAGATCTTGCTAACCTGGAAGCATTCAGCTCAACTGCTGCCAGGCTGTGGAAAAAGCTGATTGATGTTGGATGGCAGGGACAGAAGATCACTTCAACCCTTGAGTTGGCCAGTCTTTGGGATGTGATGTTCTTTGTTTCCTATACCAAGCACAACCAGGCAAGCTCAGATGTATGGAAGAATGTGTGCCAGCACATTTACCCTGAACTTGTGTATGTCACTGGAAGCTTGATGGCAAACTTTGCTTGCCACCTTGGCACCAAGCCCTTGGAAGAGCAGAGGGCTCTCCCTTTGCTAAAAAGCCAAGCTGGCAATACCCGGTCTGTGCCAAAGCTTAACAAGCTTCTCTTGCTCAAAAGACTGGAAAGCCAAAGACGCCATAGGAGAGAGGTCATGATGACTCACACCGACTTGACAAGCAAGGATATTGGCCTTATCCGCCATGTGGCTGGACTGAATGATTGGCATTTTTTGGCAAGTACTTTCTGCTTTGCTTTGCTTGTGGCCTTCCTCACCTCATGTTTGTGACAAACTCTAGCTTTTTTTTTAGATTTGCTTGCTTGTAGGCTTCAACCACCTCTTTCTAAACATTCTCATGTGTTGGGTGGTCTGCTAGAAGCCCTTCCCAGCTCATGATTCCATCATGGGAAGTGGGCAACCCATACTCAACTCAGGAGCAACTTCTAGATGTGTGCTTGTACCACAAGGGCATGGCTGAAGCCTTTGCAGATTGCCAGCAAGTGGCTGTATCGTGGGATGCTTCCACTTACGATTGCGAAGTGCTTGTAACAGTGGCCCATGACCAGAAAAGTGGGATCACTGGGTTCTTGCCCATCCAGTGCATGGCACCAGTCATGACTGAAGAACTGGACACAGAGGTTCAAAGGTTAGCCTTTGAGGGGAGGGCGACAAGGGTCGAAAATTTTTCGACCCTTCGAGCTGCTTGGCCTGCTGAAAGCAAATATTCCACACTTTTCCACTTTGTTCATTGCTTGGTTGTGAAAGACTTAAGTAATGATTCTCCAATCAGGCTCTCTCCAATGCCTTGAGCTCAATCGGCCTGCCATTGCATGTGTTCGAAACACCTGCTGATCTACACTTGGGTCCCCTGCAGCCAGGGCAGACAAGACTGCTGGAAAATGGGCAGTTTCTGATCAGAGACTTGCTGACAGGCAAAACCTTCCCACAGGTGCCACCAGGTTTGGACCTGGCCAGCATTCCTATGATGCCAGGCTGTAATTGAGGCAGAGCTGTTCCTTTTCTAGTCTTCTGATGGAGGAGTTTAACCCTAACCAAAGCATATAGGAAGGATGGACAGGCCCAGTAGCAGCAAGATTCATAAATTATGTTTTTAAGGCTTTTGTGCTTCCAGGGACCACAGCAAGAACCTAGACTCATTAGCAACTGACACTTGCCCTTTAACAGACAGTCAAAGGTTGATCAGCATGAGCGACGTGGGGCCAATGAATCTTCCTGCATTGGACATGCTAACTTATAAGGCCAAGCTAATGATCCATGCACAATTTGATCCTTTTCATCGCTGCTGGAACGACCTGAAACTTGCTTACAAGCATGGCCCTGGTCAACTCTGGAGGACAATGTTGGAATATTCTTTGGTGTACAACATCAACTATGGCCCTGCAGGAACCAAAGCCTGGTGGGACAGGAAAAAACAATGCCATCAAGAGTTTTTCTTGCAGAACTCCCCATATTCCAGCATTTTTCTGGAATACCTTCCCATGATTGCCAGGGAACTTGAACTCCCTGAAGAGCCTTCAACTGCAGAGGAGCTCGAAGCAGTTTGGAACAGGTTTGGAAGCATGCAGAGTCTTGAGAAAGCAGGGCCTCTGGTGAAACTGATGAGGTGGTTTTCGTTTTTCGAAAGCCACACCTTCTACAAGGGTGAGCTCTTCGTGACGAAAATGCTCATGGCATTTGGCAAGAGAGCTGAAGATTGTGTGACTGAGGAGCATGAGGCTTTTCCTGCACAGCTGGAAAACTCCACCATGAATCACAAGGAGGAGATCAGGCAGCTCAAGCTCAAGTACGGTTGCTGGTCTCTTGCTGTGAAGTTCATCAGTCCAGAATCTTGGTGGAAGTGTGCCTTCATGAGCATTTGAAAATCCTTTGTTTTTTTTTTCTGCTTTGGAAAACTGCATTTTCATTGCTTTTGCCAGGTCTCCTTAACTTCAGGGCCCAAAGCCTAACCTCAAGCCTGAAGCAGTACTAGTAACAATTAGTACTACTGCTGCTGCTAGGACTACTACTAGTTACTTCTTTTGCTATGGCTGTTGAGTCAGCAGAGGTGAACTTCTGGTCACACTTGGAAGACCTTGCTGGAAGGCCTTCAGTGGCAGGGCGATCAACATCAAGACTCCAGAGCAACTGGTGGAGGACACAGCCAGAAGAACTGTTGGCAAGCTGTGGGCTCAAGAGGTTCACCACCTCCTGCATGATGGCTTTTTCAAGATTGGTCATCTGTATCCAGATTTGCTGGGGAACTTAGATGCTGCATTGAACACGCACTATGTCTGTCTGCTCAAGCTGGTGGAGAAGAGGGTGGAGTCCCTGGCCAGTGCTTACTTGAGACCACCTCACCGATATGCTGGTGCACAGGGGCCCATTTGCAGCTAGCCTGTGAATTCAGTCACTTTTCATGAGGATGTTTTTCCCCAAGCATCAGCCATTTGCAGTATCATTGCTTGACTGACTCATTGATTGGGGCTCTGGGCTGTGCTTTTTGACCTTCTTCTTGCTAAAGCCCAGCATCAGTGACAGGAGCCCCAGTCTAATCTTATCACATTTTTTAAATGATTGGGCCATGAAGTGTAGCTCTCCCCTGGCATTGGCTGCTCCTGATTTCACACATCTAAGGCAGGGCCACACTGAGCAAAATGCAGTCAGAATGGAGGATGCTCTTGGAGGCTGAATCCACAGAGGCTGCTGGTGCTCTGGTGACTCCCCTATCCTTCCTTCACTGGCGACAAAACCAGGTGGTCAGACTGCTGTATCTTTCAAACGACCTTGCCCAGTCTTCTACCAGCAGCAGTTCTGTGAGCACTGTTCTGCACCTCTTGAGAGTCTGTGTGTCTCATATAGGAGACACCGTGGTCGTCGAAAATTCGCATCAACAAGCAAAGGATTGTTTGCGAGATGCTCGCCACAACTCCAGAAGCAGAATCTCCAAGCAACATGCTGTTGTGACTTGCAACAGTTTGACTTCCAGGGGACTCAAGACAATTGAAGTCTCAGCAGCAGAGCCTGGACTCATTCTGATTCACATTTTGTCAAATTTGTGTACTTGAAAAATAATGTGATAGTCTGAGCATTCAAAGACTAGTCCTCAAGCCCTGGCAACTATTTTGGAGCAGCTGCCCTAAACCCTAAACCCTAAACCCTAAAGCCGAGTCTTGGCCAGCCCAGGACAAAGCAGCAGCTGGAACTTGCAGAGCTCAGGCCTTCAATGCTCTCACCCACCCCAACTCACATGTTCTTTAGCTGAAGTTTGAGTTTGTTTTAGTTTTTTGTCCTTCAGCAACCTAGGTATATCAAGCTTGTACTGGTTTGAGGTTACCTACTGAAGTTAGTCCATTAAGGCCTAGCTAAAAAGCCATCAGTGGGAGCCTTTTTTTTTCTTTGTTCAACCAGGGCCTGCCTCAAAAAACAAGCCTTGCAACCTTTCTTTATGGAGGGCTATAGTAGAAATATAGGGTTTAGGGCTTCAGTCAGGTTAATTAGAGCTCAGCCTCCCCCTGTAGCAGGCAGTCAAAAAAAAGTTCCAGGAGGTCATGTACCCAAAATCGAAAGGGCACACCTGGCCCTCCACCTCTCAGACCATGGAGTTCAACCAGGTCCTTGCTACAGAGTGGCTGTTTGAGTTCTGGGCTCACCCTGAAGAGTACCCTGGTGGTGTGAACAGTGCTGGGCTGTCCAACTTGGCAGAGGTTGGCAAAATTCTGGTTAACATTGTCAATGACAGGCTTCTGCTTGTTTTGGCCAAAGGGCGATTTGCTTTTGTTGGTTGGGACCTGAGCCTGATGAAGGGTGACAGCAGCCAGAGTGACAACAACCTGTCCACCTTTCAGCTTGAAAGGCATTCCTGCCTAAGTTTCCAATACATCACCAACTTGCAGGACTGGCTTGTGGTCCCCAGCAAGCCCATTCTTGCAGGGCAAAAGGGGCCCCTGTGCCTTCAGCAAACAGGGCAAGCCATGGAGATCCCATATGCCTTGCTTGAATCAGGTTTGCAGTTGACTTGTGAGCAGCTGAAGCAGATTCTGAAGCACTTTGAAGTGCAATTCAAAGGGAATGCATCAAGGAAAGAGCTTCAGCACTTGCTCATTGATGCTTTGTTGGAAGAGGGAGAGGAAAGGAACAGTGCCAAACAGAAGCCTGCTCAGCAATCAATTCTTTGTGGGTTCCCTGGTTCCCTGTTATCTGAACAGTAGTAGTAGTGGTAGTAGTAGTAGTAGTAGTAGTTATTAAGTAGCACTAAAGTAGTGGCAGTAGAGGCTCTGAACTTGTTTGCTTTTTTTGCCCTAGTATGGTAAGGCTTTTCCTCTTTTCTTTGCTTTGGAAGTGTAAGGAATGTGGACAAAGGGGGCTTTGCTGGGGATGGTGATTCAGACACAGACCATGACTATGAAGAGTTGTTAGAGCACCTGGATGGAAACAATGATGCAGACATTAGGCAAGAGAAGGACATGGCCAGGCTGAGCAAGAGGAAAAGAACCATTGCTCAGGCCAAGGCCAAAGCAAAGGCCAATATAGATGCCAAAAAAGCCAAAGCAAAAGCGAAACCCAAAGCAAAGGCTAAAGCTAAGACAAAAAAAAGGGAAATCCTTCAAAGCCAGAATGAAGAAAAAGTTGAAACTTGGGAAGGAACAGGCCACTCAGAATGCATGTGGAATATGTTGGGTTGTATGCTTTTAATATACTAATGGTTTTCCACTGTTTGTGAGAAGCTGTGTTTTGGCAATCCTAGTGTTATCCAGGTTTCAGAAAAAGATGATGCAGATGCAGATGCAGCAGTGGCTGGGCTCTTCTTTGCTTCCCTGGGAAGGGTGGCTACAGTTTGGTTATAGTCAGTGGTTGGTTTTTGGGCATTCTTGCTTAAATTAGTAAGGGCTTCCATTTTCATAGCCTACCCTACTTTTATAGGGCTTTCTTGAAGGGTGTTATTGTTTGTTCAAAGGCCTATTAACCCTCAACCCTAAGCCCAAACCCTAGACTACTAGAGGGGCAAGTTAGTTGCAAATGATATTGGGCAGGAACCTCCTACTGAAGGGCAAGCAGCTGCAGACAAGGATGTCTCGCCCCTGGAAGAGGCTCCACTGGTGGTTCTTTAGTTGCTGTCATGGTTTTGTAGGTTACTACTTTGTTTTAAAATTTAGTTCAGTGAGTAATAATAAATATTCTAATACATCAGAATCAAACATCCTTTTGAAGGAGCTGGTGCCTGCAGAGTTGGCTCCTGCAATGGCCACTGATGACACCATTGACAATGAGGCCCTTGATCCTAGCCTGGGTGGAGCCATTTTGATTTTGAATGTGAGTGAGCATGGGGATAATGGCAGGGTTGGTCTTTGGGGTGTTTAGTGTATGTACCCTTTGTTTTACAACAAACAAAAACCCATGAAGGAGGAGATGCCAGCTGCAGATCCTCCTGCAGATGCAGTGGTTCATGATGAACATGTTGTCCATGAGGCCCCTGATCCTTGCTTGAGCCATTTTTTACTTGCCAACCTCAGGTACTTGTCATTCAAAACCTGAACAGCCTTGGTTTGCTAAGCCCTCATAATTCTCAAGCCCTAAGCCCCAAGCCCCTCTGATTCTGATGTATTTATTTATTTGGTAAGTATTCCATCAGTTGTTCCACCCTGAAGGAAAGATTGAGTGCAGAGGGCCCATCATCTGCTGCCAGAGCACCCAGGGCTTCCAGTGCCAGGGTGCACTCATCCCCAGCAGAGATTTTGACTTTGTTGGCCCCTCCTGGAGTCACCATCACCTTGAACTTTAATGATCACAGATGGACAGCCAGCTGGCGAAAAATGTCTGAGAAGTGGAAGCCCTTCGAGCACCTCAACAAAAAAAGCATTTCGAGATCCTTTGATTACAAGAATCGAAGCAGCTGGGCAACAAAACTGAAGGAAATCCATGAGCACTGCTGGCAGAGATGGCAAATTGCCAGTGATGAGTTTCCTCTACCTTCAGCTGAAGAAGAGCAAATCCCTGGAGATGTGCCCAAGCAATGGCTGGATGACCTGGCCCCCATTGTCAGGGGGCTTCCTGCAAAGACAGTCTACTAGATTGCTTGCCTGGCTGCCCAAAAAGAGATCTTGCCAATTGCATTGCAAAGCTCCCTGCTTTGTGATCTGACAGCAAGCCAACATGACATCTTTGACAGACAGCAAGCCTGCCTGTGCCAAGGATGTCATTTTGCTTGGCGAGTCTGAGATTGGGAAGAGGACTGAAGAGCCTGAAATCTGCCTTAAGACCCAGTGGAACTTCCCAAGAAAATGACCTGAGAAGCCCTGAGCCCAAAGGCCCACCAAAGCCTCCACCATGAACCTTAAACCCGGGAGCTGGCAGACTCTGAGCTCCTGTGAGCTTTGACTGGATGGCCAGGGAAATGAAGAATCACAATACTAGTCGTAGTAGTAGTAGTAGTAGAAGACGAACAAGAAAGTAGTAGTCCCCAAAGCAAAGTCTGAGCAGTGGCCATCCATTTGTGGGTCTTTCGAGTAAAGAGGAAGTCCTCAACTGCTGGGTGGGTCCCAAAATAATCTTTGTGTAGCCCCTAGCAAGGACCTCCATAGTCCCTGTATCATATAGTCCTTAGATATGATAATAGTATATGTCATGTAAAGGTCCCAGCCTGTTTTTCTGAGAACCTCCCATTTGAGGCTGCAATGGTGGCCAGGGAAATGAATACTACTAATAAGAACTATCAGGAATGGTGACCCCCAAAACTAAATTTAGTAAAATGCTGAGCATTGGCCATGAACTCATGGCATGAGGGGGCCAAAGAGCAACCCAAGAATCAACTTTAAGAGTGTTTCTCAAAATATCCCTGTGCACTCTCCAGCAAGGACCTCCATTATCCCTGCATAATATAGCCCCTATATTATGATGGTTCCCAGGCTGTTTTGAGAACCTCCCATTGAAGCATGCAGATCCTAAGCTCTCCTGAAAGATTAGCCAGGTGTTCTCTGTGTGCCTGAAGATGGGGTCAGGGCTCAGGATACTAATCAGGGAGTAAGGTCACTGAGCCCCCATTCTTAAAGAGGTGTGAGGCCCCCATTATATTCTTGGAGGTGTGGCAGGGTTTTGTATTTTCAGCCAGGGTTTGGGATTGAAGTATATTGTTTTGGAATGTTGTAGAAGTTTTTGGAAGTTGTTGGAGAAGTTTTTGGAAGTTTTTGGAAGGCATGGAATACTCTTGAAAAGGTGCCTTTTGAAAACCCTCCATGACCTCATGAATGACTATATCGGGTCCCCATTCTTGGATTTTCTGCTTCCCATTACCCAAACATATAGCTTTCGTATAGCGCTTTGACGCAGGTTTCGAAGGCAGAAACGGCAAACCCGAGGCCTGAAACCCTAGACTCAAATTGCATTAATGGCCCAGGTGCTTGCACAGCCGCTAGAACCATTTCTGCAAGAGGAGGCCCCTGCACACAACACCTTCCGTACGTCAAATCCTGGATGCACTAAATCCTCAACCCCTGGACCCCGGTGTCCCGAAAATATGTTTTCTTTTTTGGCTTATTCTAAAGCCCCAACAAAGCGCTAAAATCCATTTCAGGAAGGATTCCCGGGTAGATGGAGTAAACCCTAGGGTTAAGGGTGTCGGGCTTAGGCTCATTAGAGGTTTTGGGTACACCTTATATACGCGTACCGTGGGGGAAGCCACATATGTGCATCCAGATGTCCTTGTAGAAGGAATCCTAGAACCTCCAACCTTCAACCCCAAACTCTGAACCTTGAAAATCCTTGAAGCCAAGCTGAGAAGCCCCAAGTAAACCTGAAACCCGACTTAAGTGCTACACCTCAACGGGATGACCTAAGCTCCTGTAGAAAACAAGAAAAGCGTTTCTGCTTACGATAACCCGTATGAAACAGCGAAGACCATTTTTATAAGGAGGGTTCCAGGGCATTTACAGTACAGGGAAAAAGCTCGAACCATGTTCAGAAATCACGCGAATCCTGGGGCCACTAAGGACAAGCTATGCATTGTAAAGATGTGGAATTTTCCCATAATCAGCAGATGCCGTCACGCACGCACACACACGCATATATATATATATATTATACGACAGTTTAATATAATATATACACAGAATTTAAATGATTCATCATGGAGGCTATATAGTGATTATGCGAGAAATACCCCGTGATTTCTTTGGGCTTAGGGTATGAAGCCCTCTCGGGATGGATGAACCTTTTTATGGCTGGAGTGAGCTTCGCTTGGGGTGCAAGTAGCTTCAGGACGCCATTCTTGTAAACTGTTGGGATTGTGAACTTTGAGTTCACGAGGTCGGAAAGGTTTTGACGCTCATTTGTGCCACGGATGACTGCAAGAGCCACCGCCACCCCGCCACCGCGCCGCCAACCCAACTGCTACCACGACCACAACCACAACCACAACAACAACAACAACAACATCATCATCATCATCATCAGCAACAGTAGTAACAGTAGCAACAACAACTGCTACTGCTGCTACTGCTGCTACCACTTTACTACTGCTACTACTACCACTACTACTACTACTACTGCTACTACTACTACTACTACCACTACTACTACTACTACTGCTGCTACGACGACGACGACGACGACGACGCCGGCGACGACGGCGACGACGACTACGACGACGTGTTCCGTACTTATCTGACGCCACATTATTCTGAATCTTTGTCAAGAGCGGCAAATGAGACTAGCCTGAGATTTATTGACATTCACCGTATTTCCTTGCTGTCATGCCTTTCCCATTACGAAACCTACCATGCGGACCTGGGTGCCTTAGCGAACTAAAAGCACCCACAAACACCGTCATTATGATCATAATTACGCATGGCGGTTACAACAACACTACCAGACATGAGTATCAGTATCCGACTAGGCCTTCGATATACCTAATTGCGTATTTTTTGTTTTTCAAGCTTTTCAATCTTGACAAGAATGACGGTTGTCATGATGACTGCCAGCAGCTCTGGGCGTCCAATTTTCTCAGTCCATTTTCGGACCCTTGTTGTGGTGTGTGTGTGTGTGTGTGTTTTTTCTTCGGTGTTCGCACGGGGACCAACCTCGTTCAACATATCTTAAGCCTCTGTGAAGCCCATCCCATGAAGCCTCTCATCTACAGGTACTTTCAGCATTTCTGTGCTTTGAATGAAAATGCTTATGTTCACAGTAATGGTCATCATGATGAATGACGGCAATACTGCCACGCTAAATAGGCACAAAACGCAGATTTGAGGCGTCCAGCTCAACAGCGCGCTTCAAGTTTCTCGCGGCTGCCAGTGTTTTCTATTGCTGGATGCTCCGAAAACCAAGCGTCAAGTAAGAGCGGCGCGCGCACAACTACTACTATTGCCACTGCCACCACCACCACCACCACCGCCACCGCCACCGCCACCGCCACCGCCACCGCCACCGCCACCGCCACCGCCACCGCCCCCGCCCCCGCCGCCGCCCCCGCCGC